>BGPR01016146.1:0-33784 GCA_013235015.1 Araneus ventricosus
AGGTTTAATATAGTTATAAATACACCGAAGCCTTACCTGGAAATCGAAGCCTGGCCCGGGAACACCGTTCTTAAGCCATCCTATCAAAGATGGTGAATGATTGTATTCTTGAGCAAAAAATTAAAAATGAGGTTTAATATAGTTATAAATACACCGAAGCCTTACCTGGAAATCGAAACCTGGCCCGGAAACACCGCTCTTAAGCCATCCTATCTGATAGAGCAATGCATGAATTCTACACCTATGATCTTCTTTAGATTTTTGCATATGTAGGAAAAATGAACTTAGAGATAAATAAGCTTTTTGAGTTAAATTATTGCAATTGAACCAAAATATTTTATAAATAAAGTGATACAATCTTTTAATATCTATTAATCAATTAATAATATAATATACTCATAAAGTATAGGATTGATTAAAATTGTTGTTATACCAAAGTATTAAAATGAATCTTCAATCTCTATCTCTAGTTATATAGATAATAGTTACAATTCATAAAATTTAGCAAAATTAATTAATTAAATTTAAATAAATTAAAATAAAAAAATTTTTTGCATTAAATAGAAAGGCGCATTTGTAGCCGAATCTAATAAAATACAAAAACAAATAATAGAAATTAAGTTACTAGTATTACTAGTTATATAGATATATACTAATATTAGAGTTTCTTGCTTGAATACCTTTAGTTATCATTAAACTAGAGGTACTCAGACTTCTAAATCATGGATGTGAATCATTAAGCCGACGAATTTTAGAGAAAGAAAGTGTGTTTGGTTATAAAATCAAATAACAAATTTACCTTGAAAAAAAAATGGAATGTACCGTACGGCTTATTGGAAGAAAAAAATAATCAATTTGTCTTTGATTATATTGTTACAATTTATCAAATACCAAAATATTAAACAGACTAATTGACAATAACACAATCTAAAATGTTTTGTGCTTAAAATGTTCTAAAGGGATTAAATAATGACTAGTTTTAAAAGAGAATACAGTGCTAGCAGAGAATATAGTGCTTGTAGTATGGCATTTTCTTCATATTTTTAAATGCAGTTTCTTTGAACAGCTGATGATGAAAAGGCAAAAAAAGCAACCTGTGGCAATTAGTTTTGCGAATTAATGAAATGTTAAGTTTCAAAATTGCCCCATTCTTTCAAATCACTTTAGATTTTAAAATAAAAAAATATTTTAGAACATTTATTGATACTCTAAGTCTTAATCTTTATTACTAAACAGCATTAAGGACTTTTCCTTTCACAATACGAAAAAAGTCAAACAAAAGATACTTTTTTTTGAAGTTTTCATAAACGCTTCTAGAGTTCTGACAGATTTTTGTGAATTTTTTCTTAACTTTCATCATCCTCCTTCTCGTGTTTTATTAAACAGATTCTTTTGAAAGGGAGTTGAAGTTCTGGCCTAAGCCAGCCTAAGGTGAAATATTAAAAGATGTCATAAAAGCCTGATACAGAAAATTTATTCTTTTTCAGTTGAACTCATGAAAACGGTGCATCTAAATTGTTCTTTATCATTTAAAAAATAATTTGTAACGTTTGAAATTTAATCTATATAAGGAGTTACTGAAATTGGTACTTTTATCAAAGAAAAATATAGTATGCCGAAACAATTTTATCTTTTGACGCGAAGGAAACCGAAACTTTTCTAGAACAATAAGTCAATATTAGTTTTGTTTCTCCCTTACTTAGAAAGTAATAGTAGTAAAGTCACCCTATCCCGGGGTTTGCATCATGAAACTTCAGAATCAAATCCAGCATCACTATATCTGGTAAATAATAAAACATTTAAATATTCTATTATTGTAGTTTGGAAAAGGTATTAAAGAGGTCTGTCTAACTATCTTCAACAACCAGTTAAAAAGGAGTTACCTCTATCTGAAGGTCTGAGTTTTAAAACTCTTTTCAAACAGCAATTACAGTTCGATTTTATAAACAAACCTTTAGTTGAAAAATGCACGTGTTTATAAAATGGAGTGCAATTTGGTTGACTTGCTTTATTAAATTTTGAATGAGTATTTTTTTTATTTTTCCCATATATTTTGATTACTTGAGTAAAATTTTTTGATTATACTTCAGTGGGATTTCTGATATTTGAGCGAGGTTTATCCCCTGGTATTAGAATCTCCAGACGAAATCTTGTCCACATGAAAATTCTCTGTGTGTGATTAGTATTACGTATAAAATAAGAGAGTACTTAAAAAACCTTTGCTTTGATTTCTGGTATAAATATTAGAAGTGTACGCTACCTGCTCAGATTTAGTCCTTGTTTTGCTTAGTTGTCTCTACACTTGAAGAATTACAAAATAATAATTACTAGGGGTTACCCCCTGCTCGCTCCGCTCCCCAACCCCCAAGAATCACGTTGTGATTCTTTTGGGATTGTTTTTTTCACGTTGGATTTTTACGTGATCCCATCTCTCTTCGCTCGCTCGCCATACAGTTATGCATTTCTGCTAGCCCTATCTTCATTCCAACAAAATTTTAAACATGCCCTATTTTCAGTGAAATGTTGCTGAGCGAAGCTTCCCCACATGTATTTACACTCACTCCAATTATTATTTAGCCAAGAAATATATATATAGTTATAGTTATATATTTTTTAAACCATTAAAACTCAAATAATATTTTCATCATATACGCCTATTAAACCATCTTTTGAAATTAAATATAATAAACTGTATAACCTAATATTATTCACACATTGAAATACAGAAAGCTAATAATATTAAAAACTATTACTATGAAAAAGTCAATCCAGATATGGAATTCCAACAATCAAACGCCAATCGACCTGAGGAATCGATTATGTCACATTATTTCGAAATTTATAGACGCCAACCTTCTGTGAGGGCTAATATATATATATATATATATATAAAGAGATGATATAACCCATTTTACAACCTTTTACCTAAAAGAGGACCATTTAAAGAGAAAAGTGGCTTGAAACATGCTCATATTAACTATTCAAAATTCAAACCAGAATAATTATGCATTTTTAGCTTTTTAAAATTGATAAGATCCTAAGTTTACTCATGTTAAGTTGCTCAGAAAGCTTCCCCACATGTATACAGACTCACTCCAGTTACAATTTAATCAAGAAAGGTACATCATTTTTCTCTGGGTTGTCACTTCTATTTTTAAAACTCAGAAAATATGAATAATCGAAAGATGAAAATATCCCATTCCTCAACCTTTTTAAGTAAAAAGGACATATTAAGGCGACATTCATTTCATTTGCCTAATCGAAACTGCAAGACTTAAATTTATTTTGTTCAAACTATTTAACTCAAAAAAAAAAAATTGTTGTCTCTCGGGGGAAAAAAATTCCTGATGTCTCGGTCTTTCCGCCGTTGAGAACAAAACAAACTTGCGAGCTGTTGCCAAACGGCGATTAAGAAATCCGACCCTTTTTTCAGCTACGTAAGAGAATTATTATATATATATATATATATATATATATATATATATAAGTATACTTAGATTTATAAGACTAACTAACGCCTTTTGCTAGAATGTTCATTCACATTTTTGCTAATTTAAATTTAACTTCTGATTTTTCCTACGTGCTTCTAATATAATTTAAGTTGATATTGTTTCGAACATGGAAATTTTCTTCCCAGCAACGTTAATCTTATGCTTGGGAAAAGAGTTCTACAGGGGTATGTATGGGAATTCCTGGGAACAAAGCCATCGACCCCTAACCTTGTCGACAAACTTGGCGACTTTTGCGAAAAAATGTGGGTAAGTCAAAAGTACTGGAATTTTCTTGACATTTCTATTAGGGGCCCAAATACGGATTTATACAGATGATTCCATGTGACATCACGGCCTGTCGGGGAGATTATAAAAGGACCGTGCTCGGATCACAGAACAATAGTAGTGTGTTGATCGACTGGGATCACCTTTGGAGTGCGAACGTCTTTGGAATCTCTCTTTGGAGTTTTATCCGCTGTGCGAGCTAGTAAGCTGTTAGACGACGAGCGGTATTGAAAGTGCTGTTAGCTCTACGTAGTGAATTGCTATCCGTTTGTGTTACTAATCAGTGCAAGTGCTGTTCTTCCTGTTATCTGCGCTTCGTGTTTTCCGGAATAGTCGAGAATGAAGTGTTATTCTCTGTTACCTGCTTGTTGGATTGTTTTCACCGTACATACACCGAACGAATTTCGTAACAATATTTGAGATTATTCTGAATATTTTACATAAACTGGGACACATACTTTATGTCTAGCTCAAAAACATGGAGAGCGGTTTGCGGGTCAATAGACTTGCCTTCCAATATTTTCCCTGATGTTTTTGACTGTTAAGCAGCGGAATCAATTCACGTGCCGCAACAGTCATACGACAAACATCACTGCGCAGGTCATCGGCGGTGTGTCGTAACTCGACAAGCAGCAAATTCAAGATGCTCAATGGGCTAGAAACCTAAATTGGTTGTTGTATTTAACGTATGGATGAATTGACTCCAGTAAGTAGAGCTTGTTCAATCCACGGCCCAGACAGCACAACAGTACGTAACGAAGGTTTAATTAAAAAATTCGCACATAAAGTTTAATATCTAATCATAAACAAGAATACAATCATATCAATACAATAATCATATAAAATTAGCTGGGTTTACACGAGGCCAATATTGTCTCAAAATAAATTCACTCACGCGCGGAAAGGGAAAAAGAGGGGGGGGGGGCGGCATGCAGTAGTCCCGTCCGGACAAGTACTTGCCATTGTCCGCGCTTTCTGCGCATGCCTGATCTTCTTTCAGCTTAAATCTGCCGATCTTATTTAAAATCTACCGAAGATTAGATAAAACTGCATCCTTTCGAGAATTTAAGGTTACAGTTTCTTGTATTACCGTTGGTTGTCAAAGAAACGCGATCAGTAATACATCTAATAAAACAGAGTAACCCAATTAGTTTACTTAATTTGTATTTAGATGCATTCATGACAATGACAAGATAATTGACGACGACTAATAATAGTTAAAATAGACATCTTTATTAGATGATAAAAATATAAGCATAGGCACATATAAATACAACCGATTTAATGCTCGATTAAACATACTCACAAAATAGCCGGGGTCAGCAGAAGGGCGATGTGATGGTAGTTCATCATTTCTAATACAACTACATTACTATTACCAACGTTATTTATATCTGTAGAAGATGTGACGTTTATAGAATCTATTTAGTATAAACCCAAACTGGTTTGCTTTACTGATTGATTTAGATCTCGTCTAACAATAACCATGATTCGAAAAAAAAAGTTGATGAAAAAGAACATTTTGGCAATTAGTATTTGTAGGAAAGCTAACACAGTTGCAGGGGCTTGGAGTGGTGTTATGTTATGTTATGTTATGTTATGTTATGTTATGTTATGTTATGTTAACAAAAATACATGTAAACAAACTTTAAACTTTGAAGCTAAATTCGAAAGAAATTTTGGAATTTTAAATCTTAAGAAAGCAAATTTCCTTTAATTCCCCTATAAATGTAGCATCAGTACCTAATCTAATGCAATTGAGTGCAATTCAGATTCAGTTTAATTCCTAGTTGAAGACAATATTAAGCGAAGTTATTTTGAAAAAAAATGTCCCATCAAGTACTTTGATTATTGTATTTGTTAATTTTTATATTTTGTGGCCTATATAAACTAATAACTTTTCTATGTTTTACCCATAGCATCATTTTAGTCTCTCATGCTTGTTGTAGAGAATGAAGATTGACGTGTTTATTAATTCTTATTGGACAGTATAACATCCTTTGAAAATAGCCTTAAAGAGTTAATTTTTCCGTATTAGGTGCTCCCCATCTGGCTGGACTCGACTACCACAAAGTGCTGGAACTTTTGGTAACTATCTGTTGGCATATATTTGTGGAGCTATGAGTAAGTAAATTTGGAGGTGATATCAAAGAAAGGTTATGAGAGACTAGGAAAAGGGACACAGTGAAGGAAAACCGGGGAATAGTCATAGTGGCGTGTTGTAGCTGTTGAATTCACTGCATCTGTGAAGATTTATTTGTTTTAAGACGACAACTCTCTAATGTTCGTTTGATTTTAAACAGTCCTAACTTAAAAAACATTACAGTTATAAAAAGTATGTTCACTAAATTTTTATACCCTATCAAAAAATAAGGATTTACTCCAATAATTGCGCAGTTCTATTTCTTCTATTTCGTTCTATATGCCTTCTGCACTCGGGGTAAAATCGGGTACTCCAAGTGGCGTAAGGCCGGGACTGTCAGCATAAATGATTCATCCGATTAAGACGATAAAAACACATCATATGTTGATTGCTTATATTTTAAGGATGTATTTTCTAATTTAAATAAAGGGTTAATCCAATGTAAAATCTGTCTTAGCTGTGCCCACTAAAGCTGCAGTGGCGCGGAGGAAGAAGACAACTGCTTCAGAAGTGAATTTTGTAACTAATATTCTTAAATTGTCATATAAAGTAAAAATGAGTACAATTTTTCCTAATTTCCCATAACGTTAACATGTCTACCCGGTTTTAGCACACTAGTGGGGTAAAACCGGGTAGTTTGACTTTTTTAGAAAAAAGTCATTTATAACAAAAGTAATGAAACTGTGACTTTTCTGGAAAGATATATTGTACTCCGATAAACAATGAATATTTTAATAAAATTTGACAAGCTCTGTGTCGAATATTTTAGCTTCAACAGGTCTTCGAACCTTAGCTACCCGGTTTTACCCCACTTTCCCCTACTTCTCTGAAACTTCAAGCGAGTACTTTGAGTTCGAATAAAAGTAAATTTAAAATGCACGTGCGTTTTTTCAAAAGAAAGATTTGGATTATAAAGTGTTGAAAAATTTCTGCAAAAAAAAGTGCAGAAAAGAACATAAATTACAAAATGCAAACCAAATTTGCTTCTACAATTTTTTAATTATTCCATAAGATAGAGAAAATATGGTTTAATTTTTAAAAGAAATAAAGACTCAATAATTGGGAAGTCAGTACTAGATGTGTAATTCTTAAGAAATTATCTTATATCTTTATAATATCTTTTATGATTCTGATATGTTTTAAAATAAAATTGGTCAATAAAACTAATTTATTATGATTTGCTAATAAGCTTCCAGGCATTAATCAATGTAAAAACAGAAAAAAGGAGTAAATATCTGTGTGTCAAATTAAATGAACTGATATTCAAAAATCGGTATTTTATCTGAAAGTTATACTTTGACATGAGTATAATATGACAGAAGCGTGTATATTTTTAATAGAATTTTCGATATCAGATGGCAAGATGATGAAAAAATAAGTAAATAAGCTATTTACGGTCAAATGAACTCAGTAGTTACAGTTAAAACAATGTTTCTTTGAGGGTAAATCTTTTTTTAAATCATCTACTTTCTTTATTTCTCAAAGTATCTACGATTGTTATCTCTCTTTTATTGAACATTTTTCTGCGAGAGGAAATCAATGAAGCAATAAAGTCTAAGCACGTTAGCCAACATTTTTTAAAACTCTTTTAACTCCGATTCATATAAAAGGCGAACTTCTAGTAGCAGTATCACCATTCCTAAAGATATTCCATTCTACAGCACTTATTTGCTTGGCTAATAAATTCCCATCATGGTAATATGCACTTTTCTACAACAAGTTCCTAAGATTTGGTAAACTACTTAATTGAAAATGCCCACACATCTCCAATTCCATTCATTTATGAACTATAAAGTAATTTTTGGAGCTTTGTTGTGGATTAAGTATAAATATGAGAAATGTATTTAGTTAATAGTAGTGTAATAAATAATAAGTAGAATGTGAAAATTAATGAAATCTTCACTATCTTTTAAGGTATCCGACTAAGTAAGAAAAGCGATTTTCGAAGAAAAATTCAAAAATTTTTATGATCTAAAAATAAAGCCACGACTTTTAAGATTCCAAGACAGTCTTTGTTTTTATTCTTATTCCTTGGTATTTATTTGAACTAATGTGTTATTATGTATTTTAAATACGTTTTCTGAAGAATTAAAATTTCACTTAAATTGGTCCACGAAGAACGTGATATCTCCAAAACAAATCATTAAAAGTCATTGAAATTTGGCACACGTAAGGTCAAAAACCTTTGAGGGTGTAATAGACCGCAGATTTTATGATAGCTTTATTTAGTCATGTTTTACAGTCACTTTCAGTTTGACACATAGGATAATTTTGGCAAAAAAACAATGACGCCAACTTCGAATGTTCATAAAATATTTATTTATTAAAATAAATTTTATCTAGCCGTCTATTGCATTCCAGATAGTTTGAGAAGTACGCATGCGAAATTAAAATTAACTATGTGCCATAATTTTTCAATTATGCTGTTTTTCTTAACATTGAAATTTTTATTAAAATTCGTGAAAAAAAATTATTATTTTCAAAAACTTCTGATTATATATAAATATATATTTCTAATTGTGACTATTTAGGGCTATTTTTGTTATTTAACTGTAAATCTTTTTTACTCATGCTTTTTTTTAAAATTTTCACCGAACCTAGTCGGGTACCTTAACCTATATTTATATAAGCTATTTCTTCGATTTTTGTATAATAAAGAACTTTTTGGTATAGGATTCTGTTAAAAAAAACTGAAGGCAACTAAATGTCTGTTATTCCTATTTTGCTCTGGGCCATGGTGGAAGAGTTTAGACTTCGGAGTGGAGTCGAGTTCGAAACCAAGTTCTACTTATGATTCGGTATGTGCAAATGTCCGTTGGATATTAAATCGATCGGTGTCAAATGTCCTCCCAGTAGTGGTATTTGCATATTTTAAGAGGGGGGTAACGTCCCAGATCTCGTTCTCATCATTTCACCACGGTTAAAAAAATTGAAGCCTGCCTCAGAAATAGTCTTCTAGTAGCTTCAAATCGAAGGGATAATCTAAATATTCTGCAACAATAGTTACAAATAATTTCAGTTCCCATTAACTGAATCCGAACCTATCTCATGACGACCCGCCTACCCGAAAGGGTGTAAGACCTTAAAGGTCGCCTATGTGAGAACCAATATTTCAGTCCCGAGGAAGAGCAGCAGTCACCTGGCCCTCGTATACAATTTCTAATATCTGTAATTTTTGGTATTAAGCATATTCATAGAAAATGGAAAGTAATAATTTACTTCACTGATTAATTTTCCTTACATAAACTTTCACACTTAAGAATTACTCAATATTTAATTTTAAACGAATTTTCTATTTAGGTCTGTCTAGAAAAAGAGGACTGGATTTTCAAGAGTAAATATGTTACTCTATCAAATATTATCATGCATTTATAAAAGAGCTGAAATTATATAAGAGAACTTAGAGTTTTGTTCAGTTTAATACAAAACATTTTAATCATTTCAAATCATTAGATTATTTATAATTCTTTTATATTTAAGATTTTAAATTCAAAAATGTCAGAGTTCTCTCATGTGACTCTTTCAAATCGAAATTTTTCATCTCTAGGAAGAATTTCTTTCGTGAAATCAAATAAACGTTTTAATTTTTAAAGCTGCTGTTTTTTAAACTGTGAGTATGTTTTCAAAATTATTCAATCTATTCAGTATTTTTTTAACCTCTTATAACAGCTGAGAGATAAGTCCTAAGATTTTACATGTTATTTGATGTTAGCAAATTTCCTTAAAAAAAGTTTTATCTTGAAAGTCATTTCGCTTAGCAAGAAGGAGGGTCTCCGTTTCAAAAAATTTTAACTAATAAAATCCCATGTGCGGTAGCAGTTGCATAACTACTTTTTGACAAATTTAATCAATTTTTTCTCTCCAAAATAAATTTCATTTCATTCATATTCTTTTAGCTGTAGTTTAGGATAACTATAAACATCTATAGTTTGATATAGTAATAATGCTTTAAATTAGTGAAAAAAACATTTATGAAAGAAAGTATTTGAATTTTTAAATGAAGAAGAGGAAAAACTGTTTTCTTAAGTATTTTTAAAGAAACCAATCCTAATCTATTAAGGAAGGGAATAAACCAATAGGGTTTACAGCAATATTTTTTTGTCGACTTACAATAGGAAAAATGAAAGCAGAACTAACCTAAATTCTGAAATGTATGATTTGTCTCATTTTTTCATTAATTCATTTTTATTTAAATTTATTTTGAATTAGCGGCGTACAACTTAAGGAGATCTTCCACTAGTTTCAAATTTAAAAACTTTACCTTGATATTAAGAAAAACAGATTAAGAAAGCATGAAATTAATTTAAGAAAAGTTTTAGAATCGAATCATAGCGTATATAAATTCTAAAACAAAAGAAGCTTAGTGACAGCTAAGTTGGAACATTTATCGCTACCAGCATCTATTTTTTACTTTCTCGTATACGAAGCATACAAAGAGAAAGTATTGTAATCGTCAAAAATTTCGAACTCGAGATTTTGACGAATCTCCACGTTTTAGACCTCCCCGAGTCCGAAAAACAAAATTTTGGAATAATGTCTGTCTGTGTGTCTGTAAGTCTGTGAACACGATAACTCGAAAACTATGAGAGCTACGGGGATGAAATTTGGTATGTGGTCTTGAAACATAATTTGTAGGTTTCTATCAAATTTTGGACAAAATCCGTCAACGGGCAGTCTGTCTGTCTGTATGCCCGAAGTCATGTGAACACTATAACTCAAAACTTGAATAGCTAGATGGATAAAATTTTGGGCCAAATCCGTCAAAGGGTTGACTGTCTGTCGGTCTGTATAATTTACTATTGAAACCAATCCGTTATCTCCACGCGCATGGGTACTGGAAGCAATCTTCTGTGCACCCGAAAGGAGCGAATTACGTCAGTTTGTCCTTGAGACGGCAAGAGTGAAACCTAGCAGTGTGCGATAGTTGAGTTTTAATCGGTACGCATCTCTTTGAATTAGATTCTTTACCTAGATATTTTTCAACCACTATAATGAAAAACCTTCTGATAGTCATTAGATTCTGGATAACAGTAGGTTCGAATTTTTTTAGCCACGCGGGGGAAGGAGAAACGGCACCTTTTTGGGGAAGTATACGAGAAAGTTTAGGGGAGAACACTCCCTCTGATTACAGTTAGATTCTTGAGTTTATTCGGACCTTCATCTAGGCACTTCACGGCCAGGCTTCAATAAGCATTCATCCTGAGTGCGATAAGATTGTAACTATGTAAACAGAGTGGATGTCTTATTTAATATTATTGGGTGGAATTAAAAACTCTAGTATTAAATGTAGGTTTAAAATTTATATATAGCAGACTGAAGGTTTAACAAGATTCATTTATACCAACAGATTGATTATTTTGTGATGAAAATCACCTATACTTTTATTTAAGAAATTAAAGGACAGAATAATCACGACAGCGAATTTCCGAGGTTAAGTTATCTGTTTTTATAAATAATCTGAGATACGGTTTATCTAAATTCCTTTTATAGTCTGGTATTTTCGACCGGCAAACCGCATCGAGGTACATTAAGTTGATTCAAAATCACCAAGCAGAGCCGAATGCTTAACAGTATTCTAGATAAAGATACCCAGAAATTCCTAAGCAGATTTAATATAGGATTAATAAGTGAAGTTTACATCACGATAACGCACAAAGAAACTATTCATGCAAGGAGTAATATCATGATACATTTGAAACTTTGTTTCATTGATATACTTTGTTATATAACTTATCATCATTCATCTGATGTAATTTATCTTCATTCAAAATTCAGGTTTTGTATCATGACTTTATAATAACTTCTTTTGTCAGCTGGATTTTTCCATTATCTACCGTAGGACGAATTTAGTTTACTTTTATCAACGCCCCGTTTTGAAGCACAACACGATTTCCATTTTGGGACAAAATTCGTAATTTTGAACCGCGGTCAGATGACGAGGGCCACACCTGAGCTGGCACCTCCCTCTTCAAACTCCCGCACCACACCAGCGGGAGGACGTTTGACCCCCTATGTATGATTTAACATGATACAGGTCAATACACGACGGATCTTCAGTGGAATCGGGTTTCGAACCTGGGACCATCCGGTACGAGGCCGATATCTTACCACTAGGCCACCGCAGCCTCCTACCGTAGGACGAATAAGAGTCCAGTATGAAACGTTTTGTTGATGAGATATTTACGCATCAGAATACTTAACTGAACATTTTGATTTTAATGAAATCTATACTTGATCATTAAAATTTTAAATTCACACGTCTGCATGGAAAATCTTTTTTGAATCAAGAACTTAAAAGATAGTTAGTACAGGGAATGGAAAGTGAATAATATTTAAATAATTTATTGAAGCGTAAAGCATCGCATCAGTCGGGGAAACATCAAAAATGCTTTATGATAAATTATCGAGGGAATTTAAAAATTTTGCCCGATATTATTATTTTGCCATTGTTGATTATGAAAACTCATAGTCATTTAACCATATTTAATTTTTTCTTCATATAAATAATAATTATATTGACATAAATTTATATTTTGTGAAAAATAAAACAGGAGTTTTATTTTAAGAAAAAAAACCGTGTTTTTGCGTAGTATTCAGTATGCAAACAAAATTTAATATGTGACTAATTTTGTGGCAGCTCTATTACTCAATAGAAATTTGATATAGACGTCAGAATATTATTAATTCTAGCAAATTTGAATCACCAGAAAAAGATATCGGTCAAACTAATATTCGATGATGAGGTGGACTTGGAACGTAACCAAATATATTTAATTGCAATGATTTTGTTTTAACATTATCAAAATGTTTTCTAAATATTGTTTAGAGCATAATAACCATATATTTAATTGCAATGCTTTTGTTTTAACATTATCAGAATGTTTTCTAAATATTGTTTAGAACATAACCAATTATATTTAATTGCAATGATATTTTTTTAACATTATCAGAATGTTTTCTAAATATTGTTTAGAGATGAAATATTTAGTATGTTTTTGTTTTTTCACTGTTTCCAGATTGTTATACGTTAGCGTTTTGCAAGAACTTGTCATGTAGAAATTCTTTTCTCATTTTGATGTATTAAGAGAATTCAATTTCCTGGAAATTAATATTATGTAGACTTTTGTATTTTGGAATTTAATATGATGTAATCTTGGTAAGATAATATGCATTGCACTGGGATTGATTACAGAAAAATAAAGCAAGGATAAAACTATCATTACAAATTACATTTAAACAAAATGATTATATTTCATTTGTAATAGCTACGACTCAGATGCAATGAATTACAAATCTGTGGGAATATTTGGAAAATAGTTTTGGTTCATTTGTATTTAAGTACTAAGCCTGATTTCAAAATTCTTCTTGTATTTTGAGAAAAAGGGGAAAAAAATCCCTCCGAAGCATTGAATAAAAACTTAATGTTATGTTATTAGTTAACTTATGTTATTGATCTCACTTCCAGGATGTAAGTTTCTGAATTTCATCTCGCTTTTTCAAATAATTTATTTCAAATATTTGTCAGAATACTTTCAATTGTTTTAATGAATGCAAATCCAATTCATTTTTTCATTAATTCTTTAATCCACTGCAGTGCTTGAAGGTGTCAATGCAACGAATGATTTTCAATATCTGGTTTTAATTAATAGCTAACTTCACAAAAAGTTAAACATCCTGAAATACTCTTGTGAACAATAACATTAATGGCTTCAACTAATAATTTTTGGAGTTTTAAAATAAGTGAGCAGACACGAAAACTGATAGTATTATACAGGTATTCAATATCATATTTTAATTTTCTGTTGCAGAAATTTTCAACCATCCTTTTTGTCACTGTTTGCATCGTGCTGTTATGCACTTACGCAAAATCTCAGCCATCTGATGATGTAGAGGGTCGTCACCATCATCACCATGGTCATCATCATGGGCATCATCACCACCATGGTCACCATCACGGCCACCATCATCATCATGGACATCATCACCATCATGGGCATCACCACCATCACGGACATCATCACCATCATGGCCATCATCACCACCATGGTCATCATCATGGACATCATCACGGACACCACCACCACCATGGTCATCATCATGGGCATCACCACGGACACCATCATTGATAGGAATTTTCTTAGAAATTATAAGAAAGTGATTTTCCATTTCACTACTTTGTACTGAAGAAGCTAATAAAGTGAATTTTAAATTTGGACAATAATATTGAATATATAATTTTGAAGCAATATCCACATGTAGTTTTTATATATATAATTACAATTTTTAAGATAAATTTAATGGTAGGCCAGAAAATTTTTTCTATTTTTTTTATTTAATAAAGAGTGAAAGAATAAATGTCCCTCGTCATACTCAACAAGCAATATTACTGAAGTAAATATTCGGAAACATGCTAAGTTAATAAAGCATTTGCTCCATTATTTGTTATTATTGCATAAACTTTTTTTGCTCTTGAAGTATAATCATCAATACACAAATGAGAAAATTAATTCACACTTGCAAATTCTTTTGCATAAACCGATACTACAGATTTTGAAACTAAAACTTAAATACACTTAGCCAATTACGTAAAACAATAGTAATCCATTGCCAAAGACATTTTACTGCCAATAATTAGTGCATAATCTCCTCTCCTACGGTACCCTTCGGAGTGAACTGAATGATCCGGCCACCGCGAATAGCAAATTCGGGCAATGTAGTTGACGCATCATAACCCCCATTACGAGCGATACAAGCAACGACCCCTCAGACAAAGGTACGACCCATCGTCAGGGTGGAGGTAATTTAATCCGACATCACTTCTGTACATACCTGGGGAGCGAGTCTGCAGTTCGCTTATACGCCAGGAGAGCTGTTTTGGGGGGAATCTCAACTCTTGTTCCTTTGCCATTCTGCTATGCCAGAAATATTTTACTTCAGGATCTTCTTTATCAATGGAAGTCAGAATTGGCCTTATTCATGAGCTTCTCCCGGATCCCTCCCTTAAACATCATAAGTGGTCCAGATTTGAGATTATGTTTTTTAGTGAGCATGGACCTTTTACAACTTTTTTACAGAGATTTCATCTCCGATCCACAGATTTATGCAGCCGTGGAGAAGTGGGCTTCCAATTCACTTCACAACATCATGTCCGCTCACCTCTTATTGGCATTTTTCTACTCCTAGCAGTGCCAACTTTGGAAAAGATTTTAAAAGTTGCATTTTTGATAAAGAGTAAAGTTTTAAACCACTCCCTTTTAAAATTATTTGAAGGTTTTTTTAAGATGATACCTTTCTGTGTGGATGCAGAATAGAACGCCGTCTCTTACCCCCGTACCCGTGACCAGACAGGTCATTGAACGGTTTGATGAGCAAGACACGAGAATTTTATTTAAGAAAAACAAAATAAACAAAAAGAAGGAAATATATACATTATGTACAGCACAGGCATTTTCACTTTTACACTATAAGTTCGTAATAGTCTTTTCTTTAGATGATGTTATACCTTTCTATTATTTGAACGGGGGAATGTCCAGTAATTGAGCTATTAAGTTCAGCTCGCTTGAAAGTTGAAGGCTAGGGAGGCCGGAAAAGATCTCTGTTTTCGCTAATGAATTTGATAATCCCACGAATTTTCTGCCTGGAGACGAGGTTATTGGCGACCCTTTTGAGCCATTCTTGTTCGAAGTTTGGCGCTGGCTTCCTCATATGCCAAGACACTGTATAAATACACTCCGTGGCATAGTGAAGTGTCGTGCCAATTCCACCACAACTACAATAATCGCTGTCAGACAGGTGAAACCTTTTGAGGTAGGCAGGGAAAGGTCCATGTTGAGAGAAGAAGATAACATCCTCTTTAATCCAGTTGTCAAATCATAATGATCTTCATTCGTCTATTGCATTGAACGAAGTCTATTCATTTATTTATTTATCATATTCCAGAATGATGCCATGTGGCATCAAACAATAAATGATTTAACGCCATTCAGAAATCTGTAACATATAATTTTTTTAAACATTCTTTAGATTGCTACGTTCTTCATTCGGATAGGAATTTTATTGAGTTTTAAATGGCCTTTAAATGTTTCTTAAAACTTTCTTTTCACTCATGCGACAAGGTATTAATTGAAAATGTCTGGTTAGCAAATAAATGGTAGATGTAACCTTTTGGGCGCCATAATTTAATTCCTACTAGGGATAACAGTAGACGTTCAAAAAAAGGAGCTTGATTCATTTAAATACATTTAATCAAACACCAAAGGACACAACATACAGGGACAAACAATTAAAGACAATACACTTCACGACATATAAAATCTACAATCATCGGGGTAACGATGAGTAACACCATGTTTACTCGTCGACTCCAGAACATGGACTGGCCGTTTCCTCCAACGGCCGCTAGGTGGCGAGCTCCGAAAACAGTGAGGTTACATAGATAAAATCAGATATAAAATCATTCTGCTTTTGAGGGGAAAGTTCGCGGCCGAAAATGGAAAGTTCTTGATTGTGAAACAAGAAAACAGAGAGCAAAACATGTTTCATTTCAGATAACTTGAAATGAAAAGAGGTCTGCTTACTTGATATTGCATAATATTTCTGAGAAAATAATAGACATTATTTATTTTTCAGTCCCTAAAATTAGCCTTACCTTTAACCTTAAATCGGTTTGTAAGCATTATGGATCAATAAATTATAAAATCAATTTGAATCAAATATATCGGAAATGCTTAATATATTCGATGCATGCCGAAACAATTTTAAGTGGAAAAGTATTAGAATTATTAGGATCTATTCCAGTGATTTTAATTTCCTAATGTCTTTATCTGCTGAAACTGAAGTTTCTGATGAAATTTTCTGACATGTAACTCAAAGAGTGCGAATAGTTCGTTGATAAATTGTATTTCTACAGCAAAAATATAGAAATCTATTCTGCTATTATCAAATTTAACTTAGCAAGCGCAATTTAATTCTAAAAATTTACTTACCAAAAGAGTAGAAATATGTTAAGAAGTGCAGAAGTTATTCAACCAATATCTAGTTTACTTCAAATACAAATGTGCACTGCTTATAGAACCACTATCTGCAGATGTAAATACTTAATTTATTTCATTTGGAAGATTATTATGTTCTAAATCACATCACCATTTGGCGGTACACTGTTAATGAGCTTATTCGAAATTTGTACCATATTTTTTCATTTTCGTTGTTAATGATAGAAAAGAACAAACTTTGTTTTTCCTAGAAAAGTTAAGATATTTAATCAGTTCTGAAAGGGATTTTTATGCAACAAATAAATTTTGTATTTTGTAATCTGCCTTCTTTTGCATATTATAACAATAATCGAAGTCGACATATTTTTTTGTCTTTGTCGACATTAGCGAAAGGGAATAAAACCGTTGTTAACAATTATTAAAGATTTACTACCGATTTTAACTACTCAGATTTTTATCCTTATGAGTGCCTTTATTTTCATTACATAAATTTTATTACCGATAATTTCCACACACTTTGTAAATAAAATTTATATTTTTGAAAAATTTTCTTTTCCTCCGTTAAAAGAGTTATAACTGCGATAGACTATTTTTGTTAACAAAAAATTTTAAAAATATTAATACTTGCTTTGAAGTAAAACATTAAAGTCAAAAGTAATCTCATATGACTTTTTGCTAAGGAAGAACTTAATTTTTTCTATTTCATTCATTTTTTTTTCTATTTTTATTTTAAGTCATTCCCTTGACAGAAAATTTATCCATATTAGAACTCCGATGGCGAGTGGCCTTTGAAAAAGTCCGTCATTCGAGTTCTCTTCCGTTTTTTCCGAACTATTTATTTAATCTTAATGTATTATAATATCTATTGAAGCATGATTTTTGTAGTTTGTTCCTATCTTAATTGATTAGTTGATTATGAACAATATTGTTGAAGCAATTACTGGAGGATGCTGCTGCGTTGCGCGCAAAAGGTATATTGTTATCACTATTGTTTACCTCTTACGTTTCTTCTGTATTTTCTATTTTGTAATTTAATACTTATTTTTGTATAGTATTTTAACCGTAGCTTTCAAACCCTTATTTTCAATAAAGAAATTATTTCTTTCTACTTACTGAGAATAATTGCATTAGTTACACAACTTCAGAGGAAAAATCATGAAACAAGTTTGGAAAATGAGTGCTTGAAAACATAAATTGTAATTTCAGAGGTTATCCTTGTACTATATATTAAAATTATTGGGTCATTCCAATTAAAATATACTATTGTCAAATTATAATTAATTGCAAAAGCTTGTTTCATTGAGAAAAGAGTTATATTTGCAAATAAATGGTTACTTCAGTTAAATTTTTATAGCTGAATACATATGTGAAGTATATTTTCACTCATTTTATTAATATAAATTGATAACAAAACGTTTTTGAATGAAAGTGATAATTTTGAATTTAATCAAAAAAATTTGTCAAAAATAATCAATCATTGATCAAATAAAAAAAAAATTTATACATTCATATGTAAATATTTTTATTGAACTAAATACGGCTTATTAGAGGTACATTCCTGAATTTCTTTGTAAAAAATTCTTTTGTTAATTTTAATGATGATGGCCGTGATGGTGATGATGACCATGGTGATGATGATGCCCATGATCATGGTGGTGCCCGTGGTGATGATCGTGATGATGATCATGGTGATGATCATGATGATGATCATGATGATGATCATGATGATGATGATGGCCATGGTCGTGATGATGGCCGTGGTGATGTCCATGATGATGGTGACGAGCTTCTACCTCAGGTAGAGGATTAGCTGAGGTATTTGTTAGCAAAAGCATGGCGCAAACCAAAGCAACGATAACGACAGAAGTATTCTAAAAAATATTGTTGATCATATGAGTAAGTGATTAAAATATTTCAGATAAAGGTTAAATGTATTTTAATAGTCTTGAATCAATCAATTAATATTTATTTTAATAGTTTTAATAGAAGCTAATTTTTTACTTACTATAATCTTAGGATTATTGCTTTTATAACTTTCTGAATATATTTCTATATAAATATATTGCTTCAAATATTCACGAATGTTTTAAATGCAACACAAGTTATAATTTAATTTCATTTGAATATTTATTTGAATTGCTTAGTTACCTAACCATTGAATCAGAAAAAATCGTAAGAATAATGAACACAAAAAGATGTTACATTGACTAAAACTCTTAAATAAGATAAAAAGACCACATGTTCAAATCAAGTTCCTTTAGGTATGCAAAACGAAATACACACAATCAACTTACAATGGCTCGGTTCATAAATAAATCTTTACAATACGAATTGAAACTCTGCTTATATTATTAAAAATGCCTATACATGGATATTTCATTGCGAAAAATCAAAAGTTTTAAGCTCATTTTTATCATTTTTCAAAGGATTTCGTATGATTAGAATTAAGACTTCGAAACATATTGTATAACTTGTCCAAATATTCATATGTCATTTCTTTACTTTTTTGCATATTAGTGCAATAACTTGTAAGGAAAGCTTAATATGTAGTCTTAACTAAATCGATTGCACTAATTAAGTTACATAACCAAAAATCTAGTAATTATATTTATTTATTTATTTGTCCATGCCGGCACATCCAACCCAAAGAATAATTTATAATAATTAGTAATTCGACCCGTTCTTGAGGACATAAAAAAATTCGTCCATTAGCAATTTCGAAGAGCGCCAGTTTAATCGAATTTCGAAATGCAGCTCCAATTTAAATTGAATCGTTGATTCAGAAACCAAAGAAGTTAATTTTATTTTCAGAATTGCGCTTATGCTATTTTCACATTCTAAAGACGCATTTACATCGTGAGTGAAGAAATGGCAAGAGTCAAGTGAAGTCACATTATAGATAAATAAAATATATCTATCAAAAAATTTAATCACAAATTTTAAAAAAAAATAATCATTTTTTAAAGCAACCAGAATTTTGATATTATTGACTAATGAGGTTTCGGCGATCAATGATTCAATTAAATCAAAACAAATTTTTATAGTCAACTAATTGGAAAAGGGCAAAAACCTTAGACCTCAGTATGTAACAAAGTTCAGGTCCAATTTCATCAACCAGTTTTAATTTACAATCGACGAAAGTGCCTGCTTCTAGCTCAAAGTTCGCTAGTTTCGTTAATAAGATATCTGATGAACGTGATTAATCTTAGTAATTTGCTATCAGTGCTTACTCTCGTATATATAACTATGACCAGAATCCTTTGCATTTTGAATTATTTCACAAATCAGGTCAGAAAATTTTATCAACAACTACTATAAACATATTTTATGGTGCTTTGGGTAGGTCTGCGCACACTCATCTGACCAAGTTTCAAATTAGAAGAGAAAGCCCTGTTGTTCGATTCTTTGGTCCGAAAAAATGTCCTGGATTTATTCGAGTTTTGAATAAATTCCACTTTTTCACTTTTAAAGAAACCAGCGGGAGTGCCCTCCCCGAAACTTTCTCCCATACGACCAGTAATGTGAGGTGGGTAAACACCCAGTAGGTAAATATTCTTGGGGTATTTACCCCAGGCCTAGTTATTTTGAGAAAAAAAATTATGTATGGTGATTTACAATGAAACATATCAAATTTATGATTTCCTGAAACTTAATATTTTGCAAAAAGAATTGCTAAATTTTTACGCGCGCTGAGGTACCACAACTTAATTTAATGTTTTTGAGTAAGAAATCTTACTACAGATATCACGCAAGAATTCACCATACATTCCATCTGGAGAATGTCAGAACGAAGTTTCGATTCGGGTTGCCGTAATTTCCGAAGCGCGTGTTTGCGGCTCGCTACAATTTCCTTCGTAGACCGCCAAGGTGAAACGCCAACCATACTAACTTGAGTAAAACAAGTATGCGATCATACAGACAGTCAACCTTTTGTCGGATTGGGACCAAAATTTTATACGGACCTACATTCATGATGATAAAACTGTGTACCAAATTTTATCCATCTAGCTATTCAAGATTTTGAGTTATAGTGTTCGCATGACCGCGGACCGACAGACTTCCCGTGGACGGATGTTGTCCAAAATTTGATAGAAACCTACAAATTATGTGTAAAGATCATATACCAAATTTCATCCCGGTAGGTCTAATACTTTTCGAGTTATCGTGTTCGCAGACACACAGACAGACATAATTCCAAAATTGAGATTTTCGGACTCAGGGAGGTCTAAAACGTAGACATTCGTCAAAATCTCAAGTTCGATTTTTTTTGACGATTACAATACTTTCTCTTTGTATACTTCGTATACGAGAAAGTAGAAATTAACATTAAAAATTTTTAAAAATTAACTATAATTTTTTCAAAAATTTTTCTTCTCAACTTTTACTGTGCATATAATATGGTCACTCTATTTAAGTGAATAATGACAACCTAATAGCGTAATTCCATCGAAGATTATTAATTTCCGTTATGCACAGAGTCATTGTATTACCAGAATTAATGAACCATTATTCGGAACAATTCATCTGAAAAGTTGTGACTCTTTTTGTCGGCTTGATTCCTCTAATGCCTACAGCATCCCATACTGAAGATAAGAAAGCTTCTTTAACTAGTATTAAAACTGCGAACAAAGCATGAGACCTCTAATACTTACCATTGTGAAATATGAATGCTGTTCTCCGAATCAAGCCAGGAATTACTGCTGAGCTATGCTCAAGATTGCTTGGAAATGTATTCTGTTTGTCCTACCAATGAATTCTACAAATTCCGATGCACTTTTATATACATTTTGTAATGCTGGAATGTGTTTTGGTCCGTGCTTGGACTTTCACGCCCCAGTAAAGTTAGTTGACCGTCAATAATGGAAAAAAATGCAAAAGAAGAAAGAAACTTTTTTCAGCTTTTCCGACAAAAATAGATACCCTTGTCTTACATAATATTGATACAATTAATTCCAAGTGAAATCTAATTTATCCACTTGCATTCTTTTTTATTTACTGAGTTTTCTCTGAGTTCTATGCAGACTTTTTTTTATCAAACAATGTCCTTAGAAATACAACACTTCAGTTAAACATATTCAGTGAAACTATTGGTCTGGAAAATGTCTAGTATTGTTCTATTTTAATCAAATGGCAGGATACAATTATCATTGAAAGTTTGAGAGACTATTGACATTTAAATTTTGTTTTCTTACAAAATCCGTGCCCAAAGAAAATTTTAAATGAATGAATCAATAAATTCTTAGGGTAAACCAAAAGTACGGCTCTTCTTTTCTTGTGAAAATTTACAGCTTTGAATTTAAATAACCATGGCAATCTTGGCTCATGCCACTTACATTTTTATTTTGTTACTTGAAAAAACTCTTAAAATTTTGAGCTTTGACATAATGCCGGTTGAATCGTTGCAGCCTGCCTGATATAATTCAATTAAAAAGTGCTGCTTTTATTAAAAAGTATCAAGAATCATCCCATAAAAAATGAGAGTTTAGTTTATTGACCAATATTCATTTCTTCCATTTCGAAGTAATTCTGCCCGATTGTAGAACAGTTATACAAACATTTACTTCTATCATTGAAACATATTCAGAATCATTCTTCGTGAATTTTGAAGCATAAAGAAGTTTTAATGAAAGCTTCGTGACATTTAGTTCAATAGTTAACCTTTTTATTAATTAAAAGCTATGTTTCCGTATACAGAAAAGACTATTTATTTTTAATGTTTCTAACACTGCTTAATGAAAATAAATTAGATACTTTCATTCATCTTATTCATTTGCCCCCCGAGTTACCAAATGTGATGTTTAATTAAATTTTGCGTCATTCTTTAAAAATTATTAATAGCATGGCTTTTAAAAAAAACGCTTGGCTCAATCTGTAATTTTTCGAGAAGCTATGAGATTAAAACTTATTTTATTATAACTGATATTCACTTGAATTAAAAATAAGGTTGCAGATGATGAGAGAATTTTTTGTATTATAATATTTTAAATAAAAGTAATTTTTACCTTCCAAATATTAGAAAAATGTTTTTTTATTTACGCGTTATCTTTACATCGAGTGCTTATGTTACGGACAATTTAAGAATCGTCGGCATTCTATAGAATACCTAGGCATTTTATAAAATGCCGGGTATTTTTAGGCTGAGTGAGAATTATTATAATTTCCGTAGGCATAGTATATAATACTTAAGCATTCTATAGAATGGCAAATGTTATTTAGGCAAAGTATGAAAAAAGTTCATGATAAGGCTATTATTTTAAAGACGTGTATTCCTCAGAAACTCAAATATTATTTTGAAAAAATAATGAGAGAAAAAGCTTTAATTAAAATAATGAAGATTAAAAAGCTTTTATTCAAAATTCGTAAAGAAAAATGAAAGTTATAGGAAACAAAATTTATGCCTTTCTTATTGAAGAAAAAAATAAAATATGAACCTATCTGTTGCAACAAGAAAGGAAATAATTTCATTTTGGATAACACTTAATTTTATTTGATATAAAATCGAATCGGTGATGTGTTTCATACTTTGCCAGTTTGTCGTTTGTCATTTGTCATTCTATAAAATGGCTAGGAAATGTGTAAAATGTTAATCATTTCGTATGTTACCGGCCATATAATTTCATATGTTACCAGTTTTCGGCATTCTATAAAATGCCTAGGTATTATATAGTTTGCCGGATTTCAAACTTTGCCGGTAACATATGAAATGATTAACATTTTACACATTTCCTATGCATTCTATAGAATACAAAATGACAAACCGGCATAGAAGGAAACACAACGCCGATTCGTTTTTTTAAGAAATAAAATTAAGTACAATTCAAAATAAAATTATTTCCTTTATTGATGCAACAAGTAGCTTCATGTTTAATTTTTTTGTCATAAGAAAGGCATAAATTTTGTTCTGTTTTCTTTACGTATTTTGAATAAACGTTTTTTAATGGCAATCTTTGATTATTTTTTTCAAAATAACATTCGTATTTTTAAAGTATGCACGTCTTTTAAATAATGGTCTGGTAATGAAATTCTTTTCATACTTTGCCTAAATAGCATTTGTTATTCTATACAATGCCTAGGGAAAGTATGTAATAATTCTCATATTTCATACTTTGTCTAAAGATGCCTGTCATTCTATAGAATGCCGGCGTTTCATTCGCATAGATTGCGGCAGTTTCCGGCGTTCTATAAAATGCCTAGGTATTCTATAGAATTCATACAATGACGAAACACTTATATTAAATGAATTTTAACTTTCCGGAATATGACGTTTACTCCACGTAGCCGTCAACAGCTTATTTGATATGTGATAACAGTAATCTTGGTTATGTCACAAATACTTCAAATTTTTCTCACAAATACTGCAGAATGAGAAAGGTGTAGTGAAGGGGTTTCTCGACAATTAATTAAATAGTTGATTCCTTATTAATAAAAGATGCGAGAATATTTTCATCCTCTGCAACGTCAGGTATATCATTTCAGATAATAGATTCAATTGTGGTGAGAAGTAATAGATTCATAAAACGTGATAAAAACATGAGGCTTTAGGAGAGAAAATAAGGAAAACTCGTGTAGTTGCGTATCAGGTAGATATGGAGCTGAAGGAGCTCTATTTATCAGATTTGAAGTAAAGTCCCCTAACAACAACAGCACAGAGAAAGAATGCATTACAGTGGGGAAAACCTATGAGTTATCTCATATTGTTCTAATTATCATTTGTTTATCCAAAAACATTGCAGAACACCAAAACTTTCGTTATTAAACGAATTCACAGTAGGTATAAATTCATGAAATACACCACCACGATAATCTGAAAAAAAGATTGTTCCAGTTCAATTTATTCTATGTCTTCTTTAAGCATCTAGGAAAATATCTTGAGTAAAAGTCTTGTTCAATGCCTCAAAGGCTGTTAGCAACAATTCAAGCATTTTTGCAGCAAGAATTACAATGCGAATACAAAATTTAAATGCTTGCCATTAACTCAGTTATGTTTGCTATATTGAGAAATCGTTCATGTTCTTTGCTCAACAAAAATTAATTTATTTGTAAACGAGAATAGAAAGCAGATGAGGATTGCTATTAAATGTCATTTAGGGTTGCAACGATTCCTGAAACTGCAGCCAGTAAACTGAAAGTTCAATTTTGTCGTCAGTACCGAAACTCAAATAGGCAGTAAATGATTTATGTTTGTTTCTACACAGCCTTAACACGACTCTGAAATTCACCCCGACTTTGGATGCAGATGAATTTTAACGTCTTTTAAAATCCAATCAGATTAATAATTTCTTTGGGAACATGAAGCCTACACCTTAAGACGCATGCCATTTGAGGCGGCATGTTTCTTAGATATAAATACAGGGTGTACACAAATGAAGGGACTCAATTCAAAAATTAATAATAAAAAAAACTAAAAATGTTGGAACTAAGGTTTTTTAAAAATAAGAGCGCATCTCAAAAATTTTTTTCTTCAGATAGGTAACATGCTATTTCGGTGGTCGTAAATTACTGGAAATCAAAACTTGGTTTGGAGACATTATCTAAGAAAATATTAGAACTGGAAGAAAAATAAGAGCATGTATTTGTAGGGAATGTTAAGCTCTTTAATTTGTTAATTCGCATGTAATGTGAAAACTGAAGAGTTTTCGAGATATTCAAGAAAAACTGAAAAAAGAAACCAGAAAGCAAGCATCGGCTTCTGCTGATCGGTAGCCATTGCGTATGGAATTTTCTAGCTGTAACAAATTTAGAACGGTGTAACTTCGCGTTACCTATCTGAAAAAAGACTTTTGGGGATGCGCTCTTATTTTTAAAAAACCATAGTTCCAACGTTTTTAGGTTTTTTTTTAGTAATTTTTGAAATGAATCACTTCATTTGTGCACACGCTGCATTATCGAAAGACCACTACTCAAAAAACTGAAAAATGCTGCTTTTATTTTTCTTTTACAGTTATATAGTACAATAATCAGAAATTTGAATAACATTAAATATATAAAAGTGACCACCTTTTACTTTTTATATAATACTTTTAAAACGTGATGTAAATTAGAGCTGCAGCGGTTTAAAAAAACCATCTAATTTTAATGCACAAATTTCTAGTAATAATAAGTAATTTAACTTCCCATTCTTCTCTTATTCAGTTATTTAAAATACACTCGACTTAACAATGTTTCCAAAGAAACAAAAAAAAATCGTTTTCAAAACACTGAATACCTATTCTAGAATTGATAATTACCATTTCCAAAAATCTATTTTCTCGTTATTACAGCTGATAACTTATATTTAATTAAATTTCTATGAATAAATACAGAAAACAGATTTACCCGGACTTCTTTTCTTAGATTTCTAAAACCCAATTAGTATTTCTCGTGTAACTTTTCCTTCGACTGAAAAATTACACAGGATATCAGTCACCATATTATTTTCTTGGAAAAATCTTATCGAAAACTACTGCTTAGTTCTCTCGAGCAATTAAGCTTTTTAGGGTAAAAATCATATGCTTTTGAAGCATAAAATCATGTTCTCCGCTTTGAGCTAAGCGTCTTTTCTAGCTTAATTTTTCCTCTGAAAAGGAATAGATATAGTTTCAACGCCTTGATTGGATTTCATTCTCGTTACTACGACCCTTATTTCAATTACTTATCTCATTTTAGTATCCGGCCGGTGAAATCGGATTAAAGAGAAAGAATATTCTCTTTCCAAGAAACGCGAAAAAAGTCCGGTTCTTTTTTCAGCACAGCGCATGGAGATAGGATAACAATTCGTGTGATTAAATTTCAAATTAGATTTTGCTACTTAGGTTTTGGATTTCGAAGGAAAAGAGGGAAAAGAACAAAACAGATGGGAAACTCGTTATATTCGACATGTTGAAAGAATTTTAATCTGGGTATAGATAGAAAGATCCAAGATGAGATTACCGTTTTCGTAAATTAGCAGATATCTTGGAACTAATAGGTATTCCAAGAAGGAAGAAGCAGATTTAAAAAAAATCGTCTGAAATAGAATTCTTGGAATGGCTGAAAATCTATTCCGATGAAGATTCCTTTCCTTTGAGCACGTGTGAGACCAATTCCTGTTTAATAGAAACTACTTTTTGAAAAACTTAAAATTATTTTGTTTCAATCGCAGGGATTCGAAAATTTCGCTTAGAAAAGACTTTTCAACCGAACATTACTTTTAGTTCTTTTTATTTAAAAGAGACACTGCTCGACGTTTCGAAAATAGTTACTGTTTTTCATGATTAAGCATGAAAATGAGCTTCTTATAGAGAATATGCGTACATTCTGTAAGAAGATGTTTTTAACGAACAAATTTTCTCCGCCTTGTTCTAATTTAAATGGTTCAAGTTTTAATTTTCAAGTTTAAATAATTTGAAATTCAGAGAGAAATTTATAAATAATTTAGAAAATAAATGTAGAGTTAATATAAGGATTTCATTTATTAATATAGTAATTTTTCAATATCTCCTATAAGTAGTTTCCAATTAAATATTTTACTTCCGACTTCATGTTTACAATATATTCTACAGTTGTTTTTTAACTTTACTAGCCGCGACCAGCTGTTCGCTCGTAATATTAATGGCGAAATAAATTGGCTCCTAATATAACTTGGCGAAATATATTGGCTCATAATATAACTAGACTAAATAAATTGGCTCGTAATATAACTTGGCGAAGTAAATTGGCTCACAATATAACTTGGCGAAGTAAATTGGCTCGTAATATAACTTGTCGAAGTAAATTCGCGAATTGGCAGTTGTAAAGGCTGAAGGTCTCTGCCAAGTTATATTTTTCAATTTCACTGGAAAATAGAAGGTGGCGGGTGGTAGCCGACCCTTGATTACATATCTAGGAATCATAATCTTCTATATAAAATAAAAATTGTAGAAATCGGTACAATTGTTGGGGCTGATGGACTCTGACAAGGGTTTTCCCCATAGAGAATGCACAGTAAAGTAGTGTTTTTCGGATTTCTCTCGAAAATGGAGGATGAATAGACGATCTTTGATAGCATATTCAGACATTATAAGCTTCCATATGAAATAAAAATTGTCGAAATCGTCCCAGTGGTTGGGGCTGGGAGACTGTCTCAAAGATTTGTCAATTTATTCTAAATATATAGATGGCAAGATACATATTTTCTTAGTTGTTATAGAATAAGAATATTTAGTGTCTGAAGAAACTTTCCAGTCAGACACATTTTATTTCAAAATTAGAACACACACTAATAAATTAGTTTGTTATGCTTTGAAATCTTAAAAACTACCGTATTGTTTAAGGTTTCCGAACACGTTCGGAGCACTTTTTTTAAAAATTGTGAAATAGAAACACCAAAATATGTTTTTTAGATTCGAATTTAATAAAGATTAATATTAGAGTATGATTTTTGAGTATAAATTATTATAAATTTACAAAAAATCTTGAATTTCTGCTTCTTTTCAGAGGAAATTCCCCAAAACGTCAAACATGCTAGAGGTCAAACTTTTGTAATAATTCAAATAAAACTAATACTAAAATAAACTACATACTATGGACTAGTGCTTGTACTAGAATCTTAACATTATTTGCATAAATAAAAATTTTAGAGCTAATCGAACAATCATTATAAGATTTTCAGCAAATTTTCTATGTCATTTTTCAAATAAAAGACCATAATTTAAAAAAAATATTGTTACAATATACATTATTCTAGTACATTCACTAGAGACACATTTGAAGAAAGTGTTCACAAAATTTCAGAACAATCGAATGATAATATCTTGAGTTATCATGTTTGAAGTGTGAAAATTATGCATAAAATGTATTTCTGCGAAAAATCAAATTTTAGTTTTGCCACGAGCTTAAATTAAGTGTCTAAACTTAAAAAAATTCCCAAAAATATATTAACATCATATTGACATGAAAAAATGCAGTGTAAAAGAATTTTTGACAGGTTTCTGTCCCTTTTAATGACAACTTCCGGTTAATTAAACGCCCACTTCCTGTTTTCGGTTTGTTATAAAACAATATCTCATCTTCTAATTAACGTACCGACAAAAGTAAATATGTTTTAGAAAGGTAAATGAATGAACTACCGAAAATATCAAAAATTAAAAAATGGGAATTTTGGCCGAAAATCGACTTTTCAACGTGTTTGGATACCTTAATTACTTTACGGATTAATCTTGAGTTTGCAGTGCCCACCTATTTCGTTCCTCTTATGATCGCCAACTCTTTGCCGCCAAGAACGGAGCCGAGAGAACATTTGTTTTGTTTGCGCCATGACGTTTTTAACGAGTGACGAGCTCGCATGCGCACAAATAGATCTTTTGATCGGTGTTTTGCTTATCAGGCTATATTGCACCAAGTTTCGATTGGACTGTTTTGTTCAACTTTTCGATGCGATTGGTAGATTCATTCGAATTTTAATAAAACTTAGTTTGGAATTCTTCGGTTTGAATATCGGTTCAGTACTGTGTATGTTATTCTGTGTCTTTCGGTTCTCAATGAATAAGCGAAGCTACTCCGCTATGCTGAAAGCGAATCCGCTGATGTCTTTTTTAAGTGAAAAAAATTTGCCCGGTACACGTTTGAGAGAATGAATCGACGAGAATTTTTTAAGAAACCTAGATTCCTAACATTCAATGAAAAAGCGTAGCTACTAGTTTCCTGCTGTGCTGAAAACGAAGCCGCTGATGTTCTTTTAAGTTAAAAAAAATGTCCGGTACACACTTGAAATGCCGCAGGCATTGCGTGTTCAATCTCTCCTTTTCAGGTGACGCATGCGCAAGAGAGAAATAAAAAGCGCACTGCACATCCAAAACAACATTTGGCGACGGCAAATGAAATCGCGCCAAGAAAAATTGGCGAGAAACAGGTGCGCACCCTAAACTCCAGGTTTACCACTTTACGAATCGATTACAAAATGCCATTCTTAAAAAATTAAAAAAATAAATAAAAGTGTTTAAAACTGCGTGATGACTCAGCGATTCGAAAAGAACTTCAACCATTCTCTTGATATCGAATACGAAGAAGCTTCTGAGATGGTCCTTTAAACATGTCTGTTTGTTCGTTTTCATCTTCCGATTTATTTTATCGCTCTTTTTATTTAATTGATCAAGGGAAAAAATTCTCATTTCCCAGGCTCCCCCTTCAACTCCCCAAAAAATGCCTTCAGTTTCAATCCTTTTAATTTGTATCAAGACTCACGTTAAAGTTTATCGTTATTACGTTACTTATACTGAAATTTTATAGATTAGACATAGATAAATGATTTAGATCAACAATTTAAAAAGATAATGAGATGAGATTCCATACTTAGGCTGCAAACAGAAAAAAATTTACTTTTTGTTTACTAACATTTTTAAATGCTAACGTTTTAACTAATTTGCAATTAAAATTTTTTAACATTGGAAGCCACAAATAATATGCATTTCTGTCCTTGAAAACAACAGCAACAATTAAAGTTTGAAGATTATTTGTAGTTTTCTAAACCAATGATATACCTAAATTTAAAAATAAGAAGCAGTCATTCATAAGAAAAATACAAAGGAAATTTAACGAAAAACTGCTTCATTTAAAAAGTAAAAAATATTCAGTAAAGCTGAAATATATTCATTTCAATGTCGGTAGTCGATAGTAATAGTCGGTCGTAATGTTAAAAAAGAAAAAATAATTGTATTGAAAAATTCCTTTTTAAATATCATTTAAAAATAATTGCATCTGCTGGCTTTCCCCTATTTTAGTGTATATATTATTATGCAGTTGAAAGTTTTAAACAATCAAGAAATGAATTGTTTGAAATTCAGATAGTATTTCAGTATATTCCTTGAAGAGAGCAATCCTTAAGATTGAAAGGAATTTGTGTTAAGGACAGGATGAAATTCAAAGAAATATTTCCTTTTGTTTTTCAAATTATGCCTTGAGCCTTATAATTTCTCCATATGAATGCGTATTGTTGCAAATGAAAAACTTTCAACAATTATCTTTAGAAATCATCCTATTCATGCAAGAAAATGATTCGTCCAAGCGAGCAGTTCTAATTAGAACTCTTTGTGACCAACTCAAGGCAGTTTAAGTTGGACTTCGAGCTGATAAACAAATAACTCGCGAAACTTCTTATTGCTTAACAATATTTCCCCCACGAGTTTGCTTCAGTTTGTTTTTCAGATAACCATATGGAATAACCGGAATCACCCCCTTATATATAAGAAGAAAGCTCATTCGAACAGCACATATTTTCCAGCTTTTGAAGAGTTGTTTGATTCTATTCTCAACTATGGTAAGTCCAACATAAACTTTATTTTATTCAGTTCTCTCTATCAGCCTCTATTTTATCAGTTTTAAAAAATTGAATAAAGAAAACCCGAAATTCAGAAATAGTTCCACTCATTTTTTTTGAAAAATAAAATTATCTTTATCCTCCAGTAACGATTCTACTAATAGTTTAGAAATGTTCGAAAATATTTAAATGGATAAAATGGTTTATGTATTCCTTCAATGGTTCTACATAGAATAGTTTATCAGAATGAAAAAGCAACAACTGAGTTATGAAAGTAACGGCAGAGATTAGAAACATTTTACTGATTACTAATTAGAATGGATAAAAACTCAAGTATTTTCATTTTAAATAGAGAAATAGCTTCGCGGGTTTAAATATTTTAATAATCAAATGAACTCGCAAAGAAACAAAAATAAATGAAAAGTTGATTTGGATCTCAAAAGCTGCAAATTTTTTTTTAAAAAAAGTAATATCAAGAAGAAAATTTTTTAGGAAACAGAAGTTTAGTATACTTTGATTGAAAAAATTAAGTAATCTGACTCTACGAATGTAATTGTCTCATATTTGATGTATCAGACCTTTTGGAGAGAAAAAACTGTAATGTCTGATATTTTTTTTAATCCATAAAATGTCTAGTGTTTTATTTTACTGCTTTATATTCCGTGAAGATATTATTGCTATCATAAAAAATATTTTTTGAAATGCGTTTCGTGATCCAAAACTACTAGCTTATAAAGTTATTATTATAATTACCCTCCTAACTAAACTAACATTAAAGCGTTTATTTTTATGTTCGTATTTTAACCGGAAATCAGCAAATGCTTGATTTTTGGCTATGAACAAATCTGAAATGTGGCTTAATCTTTGCTCAAAGACTCCCATTTGGATTGTAAAGCAAGAACCAAATTTGCTTAGATTTAAAGTTTAGCTCTTGTGAGAAAAACCATAAAAATTACTGAAATATTGCTAGATAAAAATATAAAAATTATTTTTAATCTGTGGTTTTGGTAAGATAAAAAGATAAAGTATTGCAATAATATCAGTCTGCTACATTGACTGTAATCATGTTTGAAGCTGAAATAATTTGGTCATTAATACTGATCGAATGAATTTTAAGAACGCCAGCAAATTTGTTGACAGTAGGGAAATTAAAACGTCAGATTGGTATGCACTGCTAGGAGCTATATGGCTGCAGCCCCCCAGAGCTAAGCCAGAAATCTTGATTTTATTTAAAATCGCTACAACTGTTTGTTCTTAATTTTCCTTTTCTTAAAAAAATTTTAAAAACGTGACAACATTGCTTTCTGGCTTGACAGGATCGAAAATTTTCCTTCTTTACTAGTCATTCCACTTGTAGCGTTGACGCGGTCAAAGACATATTTTGGATGGTTACTTCATTGCATTTTTTATTAAATTACCGAAAGTATTGTAGTGTTTTTTATTATCCTTATTGTGAGGTGAGTAAAGTCTGTAAAGTTAAAGTGTTTTGGTTTACATAAGCCATGAGGTTTGAGATTCGTCAAACGATAAGAAATTTTTATGACCTCCCCCCCCCCCCCCGACCCGAATCCTGGATTCGCCACTGATGTACTGTAATACTTAAAAGGAGTATGCCATTTCGCCATCTTGAACAAAATTTCCCTCCTAGAATTATAGACTCCCCCGACCCGAATCCTGGATTCGCCACTCATGTACTGTAATACTTAAAAGGAGTACGCCATTTCGCCATCTTGAACAAAATTTCCCTTCTAGAATTATAGACTCCGACCCAAATCCTTGATTCGCCACTCATGTACTGTAATACTTAAAAGGAGTATCCCATTTCGCCATCTTGAGCAAAATTTCCCTTCTAGAATTATAGAAAACTTGCGAGGTTTCCCTTGATCATAATCCCCAAAAATGCAGAAAGTATTTGTATTCAGGCTTTGCTTCAATTTAGTTTGCTAAGATTAAAAGTGGAATAACAATGCTTGGGATTTGTTTCTCAATCAATCTTCAAAATCTTCCAGATTACGCCTATCAGTTTATTTAAATAGCCCTCGTGTTGCTTCAAAACGGGAGATTAATATAACCTAACCTAACCTAACCTTATCAATCTAGAAATTGATTAGATTTGGATCTTTTTCTTCGGCAAAAAAATCGAAGAACATTGAAATAACAGAATACAACAAGTTTTAAGACATTAAAAAGACTTTACAATATAAAATTATCCGAAATGTCTTATTAAAACTGGTTACTTAACTTCATCAAAGAAAAGCGTTTCATAGCGGACATCTGAGCAATATTTAAGTCTGGTTTTAGTTCCAATTAAAGTTGAAAATATCAGTATAAAATTTTAAAAATCAATACACTGAAACAAAATATTTTTTAACAATATAAATCTAACAGAAATTGGATTTATTCGTTTTTATTCTAAAAAAGGTTTTTTTAAGATATTAGGAGTAAAATAAATTTTGATTACATTTATAAAAACGAAATAAAAATTCAAGAATAATATTAAGAAGTAGTTATTTAAAGGTAAAATTATTATTTATATGTTCTCTAAAACATTATATTCTTTGGTTCAGTTTCAATATTTTTCGGTAATGATTATGAAAACAATTTGGTTCTTTGAAGAATTTTG
>BGPR01016147.1:8822-35215 GCA_013235015.1 Araneus ventricosus
ACAAAATGACTACACACCGAAATCGGCGTGTGTTTACAGACGGACGGAGCGACAGACATATAATTCCTAAAAAGGGGTTTTTTCTCGTAATCGGGGACTCTAAAGTAGAAAATCAATCGAAATTTTTGGGGTTTATAATTCTTTTTTTTTTGTATGTGAGAAAGTAAAGAGGTTTTAATTCAAATATCCTCATCTATCTTAAGTCTTTATTACTTTTTCTTTTCAGATGATTTAAAAGAGAAAATATCATTGCTACGTTTTCTTAAGGCTACACAGTACCCTTTTTCAAAACTTTTTTTTGGAGACAGTAATAATAAAATAAATAATTGACTTTATTTTTGGATTATATTAATAAATAGATTCCGATTTAAAAACGTCACTTTACCAAGAGCTATTATTTTAAAAATTGAAATTTTTAAAGTTTTTTTAAACTCTTATAAAATTCTCAATTTTTAATATTTTTTAGTTATTTCAAGTGAATTAAATTTCTTGTATTCTTGGGAACAAAAGTTAGCATGGGATTGATGATCTGACTCTTTTTTAATTTTTGATAGTTAATTTTTGTGAAAAAACATGAAAATTCTAAAAATATCAACTTTGAACTTTTTTTAAAAAATAACTAGAACTCTCAGGCCTAAATCCATGCTAATTCTTATAGAACATATATTTGAAAGTATCTACAAAAAATTTCAAGACTCTATCTTGAACAGAAAAAAAGCCTTAGGGAATAGAAAACACTTGCATCGCCAAAAATAAAAATCTGAGAAAAATGCATTTAAAGTTTGTAAAGGCATGAAACCAAAACTAATAATGCTTGTAGAGCTCTAATTTTTTATTATGTTATTTCCCAACTTATAAAAAGCACGAAAACACTATTTTAACGCAATATGATTGAATATTTTTTTTCTTATTTGAAATATTATGTAATTAGTCTGCCAGCTTTTCAAAACATTTTTTCTCTTAACGAGTCGATAACTTTTCGATAGTGGCATTTTCTCACCAGAAAAATGAATGAAAAACAATAATAGTGTACTGCAAAGCTTCTAAATAAAATAAACTCTGTGTAAAAATTAATATTGGTCTTGAAAAAGTCGTTTTTGTGGATATCAGTTAGGTAGTAATGAGAACTCAATAAGAACGCATAATATAAACAAACAGAAACGATTTGGGCAGTGAACAACGAAGTTATGATAACCATTTCACCCAAGGAATTGATTTATTTACAAAATATTTTTAATTTATTTATTTTAAGAATGGAAAAATGCTTCAAAATGAAAACGAAACTAACCACTCTGTCAAATTTTGAGACTGTCAACACTAAAAAAACTTTAAAATCTTTAAAACTATTTGGATATCAGATCCAAAATTTGGAGTCAAGTTTCCCAATCGTATGGGCCATCGAAAAATACAAAAAAAAATTTTTCGAAATTTTTGTCATTTTTAGGGTACTGTATAGCCTTTTAATATCTTAGAATTTAAAAAATAACATTAATTCGATAGAAGAATTGAGTAACAATTATTAAAAAAATGAAAAGACAGTTTAAATTTTAATGTTTACTCCGAGCTTATTTTGCATATCATTTTTATATTTTTAAATATAAGAAAACATTTATGAAAAATTTTCCACGACATAAAAAAGGAATCAATAATTACTTAAATTTTTTATAATATAGATTTAAGAAAACTTTGAGAGATGCTAACAATTTTTTAATAACATTCATTTAGTATGTTGGCTTTCATCATATATTTATAAAAACAATTATTTAATATAAAAATTTTCTTAATTTTATGTACAAGCCATAATGATGCGATTTATTATACAACAGGAGACGAATATTAACTCAGCATGAAACAGTTTCTTTCAAGTGAACATATGTTTTAATTATGCGGTTACTATCATTTATTACAGCCAACTGAATAACATTCAAAAGCTGCATATTTTAACCTTTCCTTGCTAAGCTTATATGAATTAATTTCTTTTCTCTCCAACTTTACTATAATTTTTTTTTTTTCTATTATCGTTTTTTTTTTATACAGAAAGAAATTTGACTAGCAGTAACATTCAGTGATTGCATTGAATCATCTTCAATCCTGAGAGTGTAAAATTTAGTCTCTTAAAATATGTGAAGTAATTAGCTGCTAATAATAATTACATTATTCAAATGCTAAACTGTTTCAGGAATTTTAAGAAATGTCACAATCTTATGCCGCTGACCTCAGCAACAAATTATTGCTTGAAAATAAAGTTTGGAAACTTTTTATATTCCTTTTTCGCTATTAAAAATGTGCATTCCCTAGATTTCAAAAGAAAAGATGGCCATAAAAAAAGTATCTTTAAAAATGAAAGGTTAAGTATTTTTGAAGAACTACATATGAGGAGCTTTCTGACAAAAGTGAACATATACGCTTTTTCTAAAAAGCGTTTTTGTTACAATTTTCTCATCTGAGTGCCCAACTATACGAGGTTGCAGTATCATTCATTTTGTCTCATAACTTTTTTTTCCCTTTGTAAAATTACCCAAAGTTCTTAATTCTTTAGAAAAACTAAAAATATCCACCTCTAAAACCAATTTTGTAAAATGGATATGTTCACTTTTGATTTAAAAAAATTCTCATATATTTTTAATCTTTCTGTAACATCTTTATTATATTTTTTTGTGCGTCTATGTGTTTAATGCTAGAAAAATATATCTAGCTCTCATTTTGGGGGGCGTTCTTTCTCTTATGTAAAATGTCACCATTTCTCTTCCAAAATCTTGATAATTATGTCGAGAAACATTGAAATATACCACGTAAGGAAACAACTACACAAAATAATTTCTTTTAAACCCTGGAAGCTTTTACGAGCAGGACAGCTTAAGAATCCTATAATTTCATAGTTTTTTCACCATTCGTGAAAAAAAGGGTGGAAGTAGACTGATAGATATATGATCGGGGGAATGCAGTTGTTTTTGCATCACAAACCCTCCTAACTTCTTATTGGACAGGAAACTCGAATGGACACTATCCTTGAACAGTTGTAAAGTTAAAGACAACATAAAGAAATCTCAATCTAGGAAGCAGGAGTGTAGCTGATAGTACAGTGCGATTTGCATACACCAAAACCTACTTTACTATAGTTGACTTAAATCATTATTATTACTGTGGAACTTGGTTAATTCAAACATTTTTTATCCGAATTCGTAAGTAATTCGATTTTTTTTCTCTATTTCCTTAAACTTTCTATACGCCTAATGCCTAAATATAATCTGTAGTTCGAATTCATTTTGCTTACTTATATGTCAAGAATGAAAATTGAAAATTCTTTTATATTTCTAAATTGCTTTAGTTCTTACTTAGTATGCTCATGAATAAATAACTTTTTAAGGTTCTTTATTGACTCGAGAATCCAATCAAAACAGCAATTAAATATTTCTCACTTTTTTTAATTATTTTAAATTTAAGTTTTAAGTAAGTTTATTAAAAAAATATCAATAAATATTATCACTTTGTTAATTAAAATTTCATACTGTTTATTTAATAATTATGTATTCTTTATTAAAGGTGTTAAATTTTAAAAAAATAGATATTTTTTGCCCTTTTCAGTTAAAATTACCGTTTTCTCATGCTGTATTCACTTTTACACAAATATTTTCTAAATTAGTTTCGAATTAGGCAAGTTGCATTGCTTTTCATTATTTTACATTGCTTTTTGTTGCATTAATTATTTGCTTATTTAACATGATTTGTTTTAATAGATGTAAAAAAATTCTGCAAATTTATGCATATATATTTGCGGATGTTTACGATTTTTCAAGTACTCGGATGAGAAATAAGATAACCTTTTTCCGTTCTAATGTCGTGTATATAATAATAATAAACGGAAATTAAAATTGAGTTGAATTTAGAAGCAGTTTTTTTTTAACACCGAGATTAGTGATATAACGAATAATGATTTGGCCAAATACCGACTCTGTAGAAACATTTCTAACTTTTGATTCTAAATAAAATAATTCTCAAATTTTAAATGTAAAAAATTAAAGATTAATAAAATTGATATTTTTATAGTTTGCATATTTTAAAAAATTAACATTTTGATATGTTTTTTTCATAATATTTTAAATACCTGAATTACAATAATTATTTCAGTAATAACAAATGACCAATGGAGGGAGCTTTTAGACTGTGATTTTTTTTATTTTCCACATCTATGAATGAAATTTTAGTGGCATGATATGTTAAGCGCCTAAGGATTGATTATTATTCATATTATTTAAATATTATATGTATGTATATTATTTATGTATCAGAATGTATTATTTATGATTAATTGAATTTAATGATGGTAAGAAATAAAATTCAGTTCAAAGTAATTATAGTGATAATGCAATAATTTATATTAATAAAATTGTACTATATTGCTGATATGTCCTTTTGATTATATTGGCTAAATCAGGCTATATGGCGATCCAGAAAGTCTTGAGGTGAGGGTGCTTCTAAATAGCGCTTTGCTCTGCGTCTGTTCCTATACTAGGGTCATGCACTGAAATCTCTCTTGCGGCTTCGTTAATATCTATTATCCATTTTGCTCAAATATTTTAAATAAATCCCAAATGGTTTTGCTTTTTAGATCTTTACGAATAAATTTAGTTCCTGAGGATATTTGTGATATCTTTCTTGCAGTGCTCCCAGTTTTTCTGATGGGTTGCACCCACACACATACATTGGAAAAGCACAGCTAATGAATGGTCGCAAAACTGATTTATGGAGGACGAGTTTATTTTCCATCGAGAGTTAGGACTTCCTACCGAGGAGGGAATAAAATCGTGCCTTTACTAAGCTAAAGTTTATCTTTATTTTTTTTAATGCGATATTTGAAGGCAGGTGTTTTGTCTTTGTTTGAGCCCTTAGATAGTTCGTATCCCCATCATTGAAAATGATATTATGCATCATAGCAGGAACATGTATGTATATTAGGCACTATAAAAATATTTGTCTTTTAAGTCTTTTCATCCATGAGAGTCGGCATTTTTTGGATCTCGCACCCCCCCAGATGTGAGACCTTCGCCACGTCCCTGGGTATATGTAGAAAAAGGTAGATTTGGAAAGTAATGTAAAGTAATTTTAGAATTTTATTTTTAATAGTATGTAAACCAAAGTTTTTTAATAAATTAAGCATGATATATCAGCAGTATTATTTATTCAGTTGTAAAATGGTTAACATATTGAAGAGATAAAGCTGAGCTATGATCAGTTTTTATGCGAAAAAAAGTAATAATTAATGACAGACAAAATTTAGGCCAATCCCCCACCATCACCTTGAAAACCAATTTGATATCAACAAATTTGGTTTCAAATTTTATCAGAAGCGAATATTTGGCTGTACTGTGGAGGCATACCAAATTTTATCTGTGTACTGCTTAATATCTATTATTTGTATGCGTAAAATATTTACAAGAAACGTCAACTAAAAGCTTTCTGTCAAATGTGTCTGTATTAGCTATTATTTGTGAAAACATTGCATAATATTTTTTTTTATTCGATACCATTCATTCAAGATAATTTATGACTGTGATAATTTATGCTGTTATAATATTCAACGCATTTTGTTTTGTATGTTATGACTCTAAATTTTAAAAATCACGATAAAAGTAGCTAAAAAACCGAAGCCTAAATTCGTCGTAGATAAATTATCTAAGAGATGGCGCTGCATGCGCGAAATGACTCAATGCATTCAAGACGGCGATTTTTAAATGAAGTAGAATGTCATTGCTTGCTTGGGAATGTGTTCATTTTACCAAATTTAATTATATGATTTTACTCCTTAAATATTAGATAATTTTATTATTTTTTGATAGACGTCTCAAGAATTACTATTGCAATAGATTCTTAAAATAGCACATTAAACTTTTTTTTAAAGAATCTTTCGTATTAAGTTCTTCGAATTATTCTTTAATAATGCCTACAGATTTACTCATACTTCATTCCAGAAAAAAAAACTCGAACCAGGTTTCTCTGCAGCCAGTTAATTGTCAATATTCTATTTAACATCTACCGCATATTTGGAAATGTGCTGTAGTTGAACATGTATTTGTTGCATAGAAAAAATTGGAATTCTTGGGAATGGACCGTCTGAACAACTTTGGGCGTCCCATCAGAACCGTAACTAGGACATTTGAGTGCCTTTGGCCCAACTGAAATATCTATCTAATGAAATAATTCATGAACATGTAAAGTTATATAACATCTATATATTTAAAATAATTTGGTGAAAAAACCTTCACCTAGTTCGCCAGCCTCGACCGATTTCGACAATTTTTTTTTTTTTTTTTCATTTGAAAGGTTATGACATCTAGATATGTCGTCAAGGGTCGCCTGCCCCCCCCAACACCCCCATTTTCGAATGAAATCGAAAAAGCACTTCTCTGTACTTTGTCTTTGGGGAAAAACCTTGTAGAAATACCCCAGCCCCCCACCACCCGACGGATTTCGACAATTTGTTTTTTAACAGAAATGTTATGAAGTCTAGATATGTCATCAAGGGTTCCCACATAGCACATGATATTGTCTTATATCATAAAATTCGAAAAAGTAATATTGTACAATATTTTTCCCAATATTGAAACAGTCTAAAACGTAAGACTTTTTCAATACTGTACAATGTTTTTTTCATAATATTGGATAATGTCATATAATACTGTATAATATTACACATATTAAATAATATTGTACTATACTGAATAATATTATATAATATAGTGAATATTTTAAAAATACATCTTTGAAGCATGGAAAAATATTATTCATTTAATTGAACTTATGGGTAACACTTCGCGATTTTTTGAACACCTCCACTTACAGCGAGTTTTGAACCTGGGACCTCCTACATACCAACCTAGCATCTTACCACTGAGCCAGAGAGACTTGCAGCAGAAGGCGTAAATGATGAAAATAAAATGTAGTTACAGAGTTTGGATCTCTACGAAATTTTATGTACATTCACAATAAATTCTGAATAGTCTTTTTAATTAAAAATTATCTTTTATGGTTACAATTTCGAGTTCAAAATGAGGTTAGAAGTCAAAGAGGAAGCAATTTTAGCTCTTTTATATCTAAGTCTGCTAATTTAATAAATTAAGGCAATAAAGGTTTAAAAGTAATTATAATAATATGTTTGAAAGGTTTTAAAATAAATTTGAAATTTATTTATTCCTCTTTCAATGTATTAAGAGACGTCATTTATAGTTAGAGTATTGTTTGTAAATCAAATACAAGATTCGCAACAAAAAATTAAGAGCATATTTTTACGATGAGAATAACACTCAATTTTTTTTTCACAGAACAAATAGATAATCCAAATGTGAGAGCTGTTTTATGGTTAACTTTATTAGCTGAATCCGGCCCGCCTTTTATATACAGTAAAACAAAATGACTATGTAAACATTATTATTCAAATGAACATTTTTTAAAATACTTTTTCACAAATATCATCCAATACTGTTTAATAAAGTGTTATTGTATTTTCAGGCTGCCATCTGTCGAGCATAAGAATAACTTCACCTTAAAATATTGATCAATGCAGATTAATGTAAAAATAAAAATATCATGTGCATTGTATTGTATAGTATGATTCAGCATCTTAAAGAATAATTGTTCCAGTGGTGTTCCAGATAGCAATTTTAGTTTGCAGCAAGCTTGCCACAAATTTGTCATGACAAGAGTGCAAGCTTACCACAAATTTGTCATGACAAGAGTGCAAGCTTGCCACAAATTTGTCATGACAAGAGTGCAAGCTTGCCACAAATTTGTCATGACAAGAGTGCAAGCTTGCAGCAAGTTAACGAAAGCTTCGAAGTCACCATGGAACTCATTGCAAATTATAGCAAAAACAGAGTACGGACACAACCCGGGATAGAACTCGCGACCTACCGATTAGTAGACAGACGTCGATACCACTCGACCAGTTCGGCTACGACAGGAGAAGATAGATTTCGCTAATACATCGTTCGCGCTTCGATTCGTATACGATTTATTTTAAACTTTTTTCTTGATTTCATTAATTTTTTGAGTTGAGAATATGATTTGAAGTCAAAGAGAGAGCGATTTTCGCTAATAACAACGTTTTGCTAGTAGAATAAATTATGAAATTAGAGTTCAAAAGTAATTACGTTAAAATGGGACAAGATGTATAAGTTTATTTTTCAACAAACATTGACTGTTTTTTCGGTTTAATTTTGTTTATAAACTCTAAAATTTCAACATTAAGAAAAAGGCGATATAGTTTTCTTTAAAGTGCGAGTGATATATTTAGTAAAAAGATGGAAAATGTTTCAAAAATTTTTTTATAAAAAAGTTAGTTTTTTTTACAAGTTATCATTGATTTATTGAATTAATAAAAAGAAGGACGGTCTAGGAGATGCTATTAAAAATCGGATGTTTTTTTTAAAACAGAGACAAAGATAATTATCTCTTTGTGCTGTCTTTGCAGGAAGCTTGTTTTGCATACTTGCTGCAAGTTTGATTTGCAAGCGAGGGTGGCGCTAGTTGTCACAGCGAACTTGCTACAAGTTCATTTCAAGTTTGACGCGTCAAATTTTGCCATGACAAGTCAAAATCAAACTTGCTGCAAACTTACGTGCTATCTGGGGTTTTTGTAATAAAACCTCCAATCGAGTGATATCCTGAGTTAAAATGAAGATTTTTATAAATAAACATTGCTTTTATATTATTTGTGAAAATATAATATCTCGGAAATACTGATACATACAATACAATACTTTATTACAGTATTCGGTGTTCATAATATTGTAACATTGTGCAAATATTATATAATATTTCTGTGCTACCTGGGTCGCCTGCCCCACACCACACCCCATTTTCGAACGATATCGGGAAAAATATTTCTCCACGATACATTCTCTATATGTTTTTTCGATTTCGTTCTTAAATGGGGGTGGGGGGCAGACGACTCTAAATAACATATCTAAATGTCATAAGCAATCATACGAAATAAAAATTATCGAAATCCGTCGAGTGTTTGGGGCTGGCGAACTGTCTGAGGGATTTACCATATTATTTTAAATATATAGATCCCAACAGTTCCATCACAATGGCGTGTCAAAAATATTGTAAAATACAAATTGTAGGTGATGGAAACTGTTTATTTCGGGCAATATTATTCTGTTTTTGTGGATTTGAAGAATTTCATGCCAAATTTCTAGAAAAAGTTATACAAAACATTACAACTAGATTAAGTTTATTGAAAGACTAGCTGTTACCCGCGACTTCGTGCGCGAAGAATTTGAAATATTCTTTTTTTTTAATTCACGAATGTAAATGTTTTGTTGCATTTTGAAAGAGGAAAGTAAAAGTTCTGACAGTTGATAATACTTAATTGGACGACTGACAGGAGTGTACTGTACATGTATGCTGATATAGTTATGTAAATTGTTTATCTATGCTAATATACTTTTGTATACCACGTTATTTGCACGGATGTAGAGGTTGTGTGGGCTGGACACATGTGAACACGCCACATATAGTTGCCCATGCGAAAAATATGGTTTTTCCAAATGTGCGGCTGCCACTTTCAGTGTCTGGCCCTGAGCCTGGTAAATGATATTTTTAAAGGGATTTGTTACTTTTTGAACTGAGATGATAAATCCTTCGGTATTATCGGAAGGCGTGGAATTAAAACACTCTCTCTTCTCCCTATATCAGTCATAACAGTAGCTTTCACGAAGTTCGGACCTAGGTGTGTAATTTGTATCCGTGTGCCATTGCGCTGTCTCGGTATATCGAGGTTACGTATTAGTAGTACTGGCACAACGACATTCAATCTCGGCTTGTCGGAAGGTGCCCCTGACAATTCTAAGATGTTGAAGAGCACTACAGAATATGATGTTCCTTGTTAATGCCCATTACCGTATCTCCAGATGGATATTCTGAAATATCTCACTGTGAAAATGAAACAAAACATCGAGAGAATAACTCACTAACGTCATTGGATCACTGTGTAACCGTATTTAAAGCTGTAAATGCTACGACAACAGGAAACCGGAAGTGCAAAGTCTCCTTTGTAGTTTATGGTCAAAGAAAGCAATATTTTCTTATATTAACTTTAACACTGGCAAAAGGACGCGCGCGAAACAGTAATTTGGCTTGAATTCATTTCTATAAGAATAAAAAGTATTGTTAGAAATTACGTTACAAAAATATTTTTAAACCTTAATAACAATCAGAAAAAACACTTCATCGCAATGGAATTAATAGCATTAAAAAGATCATTTTCTGGTCTTTAAAATGGCATAAAAATAATTGTTGTCTAATAAATATTTCAGAAGTTATTGGCGAAAAACATCTAAGCATTAGGCTTAAAAGCAGCTAATTTTCGTTATTTAATTAAATATCTTAAGAACTAATTGTCTCTGAAAGCTGAAAATAGCACCTTTGACCTAGAAATATGCTCTAGAATGTCATGAGTAAATTTCATGTCGCTACCTTTCACCGTTTAGGAGGAGTTCTTGTGACCGACAGACAGACAGATACATGTAATTTCTGCCTTATTTTATAGACTAGCTGATATGCCCGGCGTAGCTGGGGATAAAAAATATTTTCCAAGTCCAAGTACATACAACGCTTTCAATTTACTAAAAGTGCTTTTCGCGGGAGCGTCTTTCGTTAATTTTCGTTAATGAACTGACCCTTTGAACCATCAGCGAAACACCCTTCTTTTTCTCTCCTTAGTTTGAACCACCTGGCAAGAATCTCGTTGTCCTTCGTATTCCATTTTTCCCCTCCCCATCATTGCTACGGCAACAGCAGAAACTCTTTCATATCTTGGATTTTGACTTAGACTTACGTCTCTTCATAGTGGTCTAATGGTGTAAAATTTGGTGCGGGAAAGGAAAAAATTATGACGCTTTTCGTGATATTTTTAAAAGCTTATAGTTCCGCAACCAAATAACATAGAGAGTTTTAGTTTCATTTAACAGAGAAAGGTTGACATTGAAGATTGCAAAAATATTTTTAGAATTTGGAATTACGGTTTAGTCACAGTCGAGCTTCAAAGTTGGTGAAAATCACTGAAAATTTGATGACGTCGCAGCGACCGACGCGCGCGTATGCAGACTATCCAATTACATTTGGCAATTTATTCATCTATCTTAAGTTCAAGCGAAATATCACTCAAAAATTGTTGAATTACGTCGAAATTTCGTGGTAAAGTTAAACGCTTATAGCTCCTCAACCAAATAACATAGAGAGTTGATTTTAGATTCACGTAACAGAGAAAGGTAGACATTGAAGATTGCAAAAATAATTTTAGAATTTGTGATTATAGTTTAGTCACAGTCGATTTGGAAAATTGGTGAAAATCACGAAGAATTTTGATGACGTCACAGCGACCGACGCGCGCGAACGCATCGGTTGTGAGCGGTATATTAACTGGATTTTAACAGATCAATAATTAATTCATTTCAGATTAATTCATTCATTCAGATTAACTCATTTAACAGAGGAAGGTCGTAGAGCATAGGTCAAAGTCACATAGAGCTACTTTAGTCATAGTTGAGTAATCGATTAATTAGCTGTCCTTAATTAATTATTATTAACAATTATTGATTTAATTGAGCTGTCCTTTCCAACGATTTAATTGAGTTGAGTTGGATTTAGTTTCATTTAACTGAGGAAGGTCATAGAGCATAGGTCATATGTCAAAGTCACATATAGCTACTTTAGTCACATTGGACAACTTTAGACACAGAAAGTCACAGTTGAGTAAGGTAAGTAAGTCTATGCCCCTCAAACCCACCGGCGGTGTCGCAGCGACCCCACCCCCCGGTCTTTTTTTTTTTTTTTTTTGCCATTATCCGGACAACAATTATCGTTAGTGTTTTTGTCACTGACCGGAAAAAAACCCTCATATTGTTCTATCTTTTTCACCTTAGGCCCTCTCCCTCCGGTAGGAAGTGGGATCAACAATCTTGAAGGATTTTACACACTCATTATGATCATTATAAAATTTGTAAAATTCAATGAAGCACCGCGGAAAGAGAGTAATTAACATCATTGTTGTTGTGGTGCAAACATACTGAAACAGGTATATGCTACGAAATAAAAGCTAAATAAAATTTCTGCCTTTCTGTTCATATTCAAAGAAAACATTATTTTTATCATAACTTTCACAATGGTAAAAATACCGGAATAAAGGATTTGATAAAACGATCAATGGTTTGAATTTTATTACAATAACAGAAAGCATTGTTACAAATTGTGTATGAAATAAATTTGAAATGTTTATTAAATTAAGAAAAAGAACGAATAAAATTTAAATTGAAATCATTAAAAAGATAATTTTCTGCTCTTTAAGATGGTATGTAAATAATCTACGTGCAATATATTTTTTCTGAAATTATTGACGAAACACTGAGATAAAACGCCGAAACTTGGCTTAGTTTTCGTTATTTAATTTAATATCTTAGGAAGTAATTTTTTAAAGTTTGAAAAATTAGAATTAATCTAAGAACGGACCCCAGAATGGCACTTGGAAATTTCATGTCAAGACTATTCTCCATTTAGGAGGAGTTCTTGCGACAGATAGACCGTTAGAACATCTTTTTCTTCCCATTCCTTTTTCGTCTTCCTACGATAGGAACCGGACTAACAGACACACTCATTAGGATCAGTTTAAAATTTGTGAAAATTAAGCAAAACATCGAGAGAACAATTCACTAACGTCATTGGATCACTGTGTAACCGTATTAAAAGCTGTCAATGATACGACTACCGGAAACCGGAAGTTAAAAGTCTACTTTTTTGTTTATGCTGAAAGAAAACAATTTTCTTATATTAAGTTTAACACTGGCAAAAGCCCGCGCGCGAAACAGTAATTTGGCTTGAATTTATTTCTATAAGAATAAAAATTATCTTTAGAAATTTCGTTCAAAATATATTTTAAAATCCTTAATAACATTCAGAGAAAACACTTTATCGCAATGGAATTAATATCATTAAAAAGATAATTTTCTGCTCTTTAAAATGGAATAAAAATAATTGTTGTGTAATAAATATTTCAGAAGTTTTTGGCAAAAAAACGTCTAAGCATTAGGCTTAACAGCACCTTCTATGAATAGTAAGAGGAATTCTATTCTTCAGAAGCTAAACTTTATAAAAACTAAATCTAGTGACTTCTTCTATGATACGAACTAAAATTAAGTAAAAGAAATATTTGTTATTTGAAAATTGTTTATATAGAGACATAATAAAAACCAATAAAAAAATCTCTGGTTTTGGAAGTTGGGGGAGGGCGAAATTTGCATCCCCTAGTGGCCTTGTCGAGATGGTATTGTGGAACTTGCGCACAGCCTCATTAGCGCTAAGTCATTAAGTAGTGTCCTTTGTGCCTTGGAAAGTGTCCTTTGTGCTTGGAGTAAGTGTGCCTTGGAAAGGTTGCACTATTGTAAACTTTATCGATGTCTATATGATTTGGCGTGGCTTTAGCGCATTGAAAATCTTTGGCATGTAACAATCAATCTATATCACTGCCCCCTACTTCAACGATGCTTCCGTGGGAAAATGCTAATTATCTTAATAACTGTTATTCTCAAACAAATGACTAATGCCGATATAATTTAAGTTAAATTATAAATAATCGACATAAGTTAATTGTTCCTCTCCGTCGATCCTTGCTGACCCTTTGGGTGAATCGGTCGGCGTGGGTTATGTATGTATAATCGTAATGTTAAATAAATTGGAAATACATGAATAAAATTAAAAAGAAATTGCTTCTCAACAAAATTGATAGAAAAAGGAACTCGTTTATAAATTTACGCTGCAAGAGTTATAAAAATGATAATTTTGATGCAGTCTAATAAACCGAGTTTCAATTTTCAGTCTATTACAAATTTTATCTTTATTTATTGCTTCGCTTATTTAAAAGAAGGAAAGAGAATGCACAAGACACATTTTAAAATCAAGCTCAAACATTTATTAGTACTATTTTGCTGTTTCACTTATTTTCAAAATAAGTACTTTAATTTCACTGTAACAGTAAAGTTGTCTTTAAATATGTGATTAAGAAACATATTGCGAGAAAATGTTTATCATTTGTTAAAAGTAGATAAAAGGCAAGTTTAATCATTGCAGAAATTACTACTTCAAATTTCAAATGTTAAACGAAACAATATCGCTGATTATTACATTTTCGAAATGATTGGTGCCCAACATGCTTTTGAAGAACTATTTTTAAATATATATCAAGTACTACAGATTTCTCGATTCTCTCTGTTTTATTTTAATGATTCAGAGTTACCTAGCACTATTACTTTACTTTATCGAGTAATCGAATTGCCATCTATCAGCATCCAAATTGCAAAATGCCATTTCCTTCCACAAAATCATGAATTTTACAGTTAGAATTAATTATTTAAAAAAACAACAAGAAATTAATTAAAACTCTGAATCATTTACAGTTAATGAACAAAAACAAAAAAAAAAATTAATACGATTATTACAAAATAAAAGTCAACTTCACTCAGGGTCTGATTTAGACATGAAGCTATATAAACTCCTATGTTTTCAACATTTTCTTTTCAATTCCACCAGATAGTTGCAGAAATCTTGAAAATATGCATGACTTTCAATTATTCGAAAACATATTGCCTTTTAATTTTAAGAAATAATTAAGGATATGTTTGCAAAATCGCAAATATTATACTAGAGAACCCTCTAAGTTTCAATTAAAAGTATTTTTTTGTGATTTCCCAAAACTAAAATTGCTGATTGTGACTTAAAAATATATACTAAAGTTATCGTTTTCCATGCACGTGATGCTATGTGTATAAAATTTGTTTTCAGACACAATATTCCTCTATTCATTCTTAAGAACTGTTCAATAGCGATATTTGTATTGCTTTGAAATTAGGAAATGAGGGAGGAAATTTTTAAATGAAAAATTTCTTTTGGTGCCGATTATTTAACCCACAAACCAATACTTGACATATATTAAATGCTTCGTTACACTAAAAATAGGCAAACAAATTGCATGAAACTTAATTTTTCAGCAAAATAGTAAGCAATCTGGTCAAAATAAGTAAAACAGGATTCAAGTAAATTATTTTAATATCAAATTCTGGTTAATTCTAAAAAACCCGCAGTTCTTTTCCCGAGATGAAAACGTTGAAGATCACTTAAATTCCTTCAAATTTAAAATTCGTCATCTCATTTTATTCAGAAGGAATCATATCATATCAGCGCACATTTTATTCGGTTTTAATTCAGTTGTTGTCATATTTAGATACATCATCCCACGTACATGTAATAAAACGTATGTGAAATTACAGCATTTGTACGTAATGATTCTCAAATACAGTGTGGATGGAGCACCAGCAAATAACTATCTACTTTTTAAATTTATGTTCATGTAATCTAGGAAATTATATATAGCTACAGTTTATTATTATTATTTTGTATCGCGAATATTCTTCTTTCATCATTCCTGAATTTCTTGCAAATAATGGAGAGTTGCCAAAGTTGGACCGTCGGTCTAGATTGAGCCTTATTATAATAGGCAGCTTATGTTGCAACGATGTAAATGTGGCTTGTGGGATCATTTTTTAGAGAAAGCGCTACGAGGCTACAATTAGAGAACAAGTGAATGATTTAGATATCATCAAATGAATATTTTTACAAAAAACTAATAGCTCTTAATTTAAATAGCCCCTTGATTTAAAGTAAGTAGCAAAATATGCTATTATTTTAGGCCTGATTACCTTGAATATTACACTACAGCCAATGTGCGGAACCCAAACCTGACTCTCAACTAAACTGGGGTACTGAATGATCCCTTAGGAAACTGGTTGGAAGGCAACTTATGTTTCACAAATAGCTAAAGATAAAGTTAGATGGTCCAAAATTTGCTCATATTGGACACAATTTGGAATGGAGTAATCAAATCAAGGGGATTATTTTCACGAACTTAAGGAAAAGCCCAGAAAGCAATTATAATAACTGGCAGTCCTCATAAAATGGATATGGAAAAAATCAAACAAAAAAGACGCAATAAAAAGGAGACATTAAAGACATGATTCAAATAGAACAAAAACTAAGGTATGGCTTCATATGTGAGGAAACAAAAAAAAAGAAGAAAAAATGATACAGTGCATAAAATGTCATCCTTCGGTTCACACATTGTGTGGTTGAATTTGCGAAATTGGTAGTGTAGTTTGGGAAACCAATTTCTTTAACTGTATCGATTTCACAATTTTAAAAAAATTTAAAAAGCTATTTCTTTTTCTACTTTAAAGTGTATTTCTTCACAAGTCAATTATATTTTTTAAGATAAATAAACTGAAAAAGTTTCTAGTACTTTTTTTATTAAATTTTTTTCTATCACTGTACAAATAAAAAAAAATGTTTAGGTGGTTCGCATACAACAACCTTTCCCATTCCCTACTTCGGCCATTTTAAAAATACCCATTTGAAATCAATCATATATAGTATATACAAACCAACAAACTATATTTCTTTTTTTTCTTAATCTATTCTACAAAATTGTCAATAAAACAAAGTCTTATCGAATGGTAATTCTGAGGAATGCGGTAATCATTTTATTTATTCACCAATTAAGTTAGATTTTTGGTTAGTTTTCTCATTTGTATTACAGAAACTAAGATTTAAAGCCAATATAGGTGTTCATTCATAGCCTAATTATTGTTATACGTATAAACATAAAGTATTGAACATTGTGATACTCTTCTAGAAGTAAAAATAGTTTTCCGAGTTGTTTTTTTTTAATATTTTAAAAGTGATTTCAATATATGGGCCACCTCTGGAACACTGTGCGCCAAAGGTGGCCCACTAGCTACAATTTTGAAACTGTATTTTAAAAATAATCAAATTTTATTTTACAAAGAAAAGTATGCTTGATATGTGTTAGAGATAAGAGTAAAATTTTACAAAAGGAAAATTCAGCCACCCACACCTAAGGGGCTGTCCATAAATGATGTCACACTTTTTTTCAACATTTTTGACCCCTTCCCCCCCCCTTTGTCACAAAGTGTCACACTTCACCATACCCCTCCTTCACCCTTGTCACATGTCACACTATATTGCATAAACATAAACTTGCAGTTCAGTAACAAAGCACTACGTTACAGATCATATTTCAAATTTTATTTTTAAACTTTAACTATGTATTTTAATGACGTTTGTGAGCATAACAATAATAATGATTATATGTGTACTTATTTTGTATGAAATAAGATTAAGATTTACAACAAAAAACCTAATTAAATATAATAGTAATAAAATATTAATATAAAAGAGCAATTGTAAACAGTAGTATTTTGGAATTTGAAATGTAATTTTATATATTCTCTTTACTTTATGAACACAAACTACTCTTAAACAGATTGAATTTTTTTTTAAAAAAAAGCGCCTCAATAAGATCAACCTGTTTGTGCCACTACCAGTTCTACCACTCACCCAGGTGGGGCGACGTATCTTTTGTTGGACATTTCAAGGGTGTGACAGGGAGAGGTTTGCTTCTAATGGTGAAGAATTTCTGCTGCTACCATATTCTCAGAACCTACCCTGAATGCCTTTTTCGAAAAGAAAGGAATATAAGTGGAGAAAAAAACATATGAAACTTGTTTTAGCCCCGATTAAAAAATACCCTCAAATTCTAGTAATTTCAAAATAACTTCGAAATTGAATCTGCTGATTTTAAATGCTTTTATTTTAACCAAAATGGTGATGTCACACTTCTTGTTACCCCCTCCCCTCCCCTTGTCACAAACTGTCTCAATTTCATGAACCCCTCCAAGCGTGACATCATTTGTGGACGGCCCCTAACCAGAAAATTTTGAAAAATCATGGCCACCTTTGGCTCACCTATCTTATACGGAGTGGTAAAAAATTATTTGACCCATTTCAAAAATTAATAGAAAAAACTGATAATGTTACTACTATGTTTTTTTAACCCTTTCAAAGGCGGTGGGACTTCCCACCTAATTCATCAATTTTTAAACGTAGGCTATTTTAAAGTTCTCAACAAATTTTTCGATGAAAGGAAATCCTAGACGCTACAGTTTCTTATCTCAAACCGTAACAAAGTGTCTTGACTTTTTAATTAATTATTAATCAATAAAATTAATTAACAAAAAATAATGTCATGCTAAATGAATTTCTTTTCTTAAATTAACCTCAACCCCCAAAGTTATTTCATTATACCATTACTAGGAAAAAATGGCCCTTGAAAGGATTAAACTGAGAGCGCATTTTAAAAAGTTTTAGGTAACGCGCCGTTACGGCAGTCGCAAATTATTGGATATCTCCCACTTTTGAGAGCCATTATCTGCGAAACTATAAAAGCTAGAAGAAAAATAAAATCATGCATTTGTAGGAAATTTTACGTTTTTTAATGTGATAAATCAATTGTAATTCGAAAACTGAATAGTTTTCGAGACATTTAATACAAACTAAAAAAGGAAACCAGAAAACGCACATTGACTTCTGCTGATTGGTAGCCATTGCGCATTGAAATCTATCGCTGTAGCAAATTTAGAATGCTTTAATGGTGCACCATTTATGTGAAAAAACTTTTTTTGTTTGCTGTCTCATTTGAAAAAACCCGCAGTTATAACGTTATCAGTTTTTTTATTAACTGTTTAATGGGTCACCACCCTATATTTTGAACAAAACTTGTACTTCCTATTTTCTCTATTAATACTACTTATTTAATTTTCACAATGTATAATCTCTCTGTATCTTTGAGATTCTGGCTCTTAGTTTTCTGTAGAAAAAGTATAATATCTGAAAATAATATTAGAAATATCATATTTTCAATTTCATTTCTTCACATTTTTTAAAATCCAATTGATTTTCACAATGTATAATCTCCCTGTATCTTTGAGATTCTGCCTCTCAGTTTTCTGTAGAAAAAGTCGGACCTCTAAATCCCGAAAAAAAGTTCATTATATGGAAAATTCGCTAAATAGAGATTACCTTTTAAAATACTTTAAACTACACAAAACAGATTTTAAACTCATAAACATTAAATATTATTAAAAAAAGTAATTAATCACACCTTTTTTTGTAAATTAATATATATTTGTTTTATATTGAAAGTTTTTCTAGTGAAGTGGACAGTGTGGGGGGTAAAGGTTTCACTTCCTGGATGTAATGCAAAGAATTTACAGAGATTTTACTGCTCTCGGCGAGTTAGGCGACTGGTAAAGCCAGTTCGTGGTCATTGACCACCATAAAATGTGTTAAAAGAAAGAATTAGTTTGAAATTTTCAGAAATATTTTGAGACATAGGGAGATAAAAATATTTGATCACAAGAAAAAGTTCGTTAAATAGAGAATGCCCTTCGCTATTCGGAGGTTATTTTACGAAGAAATTCGCAAAATGTTCTTGGTTCCAAGGAAAGGTTCGCAAAATAGAGGTTCGTTAAATAGAGGTCCGACTGTATCTGAAAATAAGATTAGAAAAAATCCTATTTTCTCTTTCATTTCTTCACGTTTTTTTAAATCCTTGATTTTTCAGTATCAATCTGATTTAATTTAATATTAAGACTATTTTAAGCCTCCCAAAATGATATACCTTTATAACTGCGATTAACATTTTTGATACGTGTATAAATTCAGTCGAACCGCGATATAACGAACCCTCGGTTACAGCGAACCTTTTACATGGTCCCAACTGAAGCCCTATGTTAATAATGTATTTTCATACGTTTACAATAAACAGCAAACGCTAGAGACTCGGTTATAGCGAACTGAAAATTTCTAAACGTTCAAACTTTTCACTTGCCCAAAGGGACATTCTTTACTAATTGTACTCAAGTCAATCCAACTTCTACGAGAGTTACCCCTTTTGCATGAAATACTCTGGTTCAGTCCACATTCCTCGCCTATTGTACCTTTGTTAGAGTCGCTGCTAACCCCATAAGTGGGACAAAGGAACAATAGGCAAGGCCTTTACAGTTTCTATCTCCCCCCCCCCCCCCCCCCTGTGGGCACCTGGCCTGGTGTGAACCAAGGAAGGGGGAAGACTTTATGGTCAGACGACCTAGGAGCAATCACCTGTTTTCTCTGCCATTTTAGTTTAATTGCTTATCATTCTGTGAACTTTGCGGTGACCATGGCTATCGTTGGCAAGCGAACTATTTAATACTTTATTTGTCCCTAATTACTAATGAAAATATTATGTTATTAAAAAGTTTATTATAGAAGTAGTATCTTAGCATGTTAGGGCATTTTTTTTTGCAAATACGGATACAGCGAACCTCGGTTAAAACGAACTTCTGAGTCGGTCCGTTGAGGGTACGTTATAGCGGGGTTTGACTGTATTTATTATTTGCCACTTAAAATATCTACAGTTTTTTAGCATCTCTATTTTAAAGACTGTTTTCACTTCTCTTTTGCTGCATTTTAATTAATAAAAGAATCTAATCTATCGTACTAACGATATATCGATATGCGTGATTTTTATTGTTACATAGGTGACATTTTAAAACATTAAAAATACATTAACTCAATTTTCTGTTTCTTCTGACTTGGTCACTTTTAACTGTATACCGACGATATAAGTAAATAGATAAGATTTAAAAAATAATAACTAGATTTATTTTTTTAAAATGAAAAAGTTAATTTTAAAATTTCCAATTTTTTGCTATACGTATAAAGTGAACAGACGTCCCGGTTTATCCGCGACAGTCCCAAACTTTAATAAAATGTCCCGAATTTTACTTATAAGTAATTAGCAGATATTTAAAAATATTAGCTAAATTTCATTTTTTTAAATAGGATAAAAAGTTAATTTTAAATTTTCAATTGTCCACTTCAGTGTCTACAAGTCCCCGATTAGTCAGGACAGACCTGATTTTCAAATCTTTCTCCCGAATTGAAAAATAGTACCGGATTCGAATCAAATGTTCCTATCAGTACGATTTTTTACTCATCAATGAATAACTCATATCAGAAAAGATTAACTAGATTTAATATTTTACAAAGTTAACTTATAAAGAATTCTCCTGCCCGACTTCACTATACAAACATAAGGTCACCCTAACATAATAATTGTGGATGAATCAGCCCATATAAAAAAATAAGAGTACAAATTTTTATTCATGCTTATTTATCTCTGCCTGTTTTTTATTTTTTTTATTTTTTACCATTAACTATTTAATTGTTTCTGAATTTTTATTTTATTTTATTTCTTTACATATTGTTTATATTTTGGCTAATTCACCTACGCCTGCCCCTAAAAAGCAGCGTCCGAGTTCCAGAGAGTCTCGGTCACTTAAATTCAATAGAATTTCCACTCAGATTTTCCGTTTTCCAGCAACGAATTGCCCAACCTACCGGATATAAGCAATATTCAAAGAAGCACTATGCAAAAAGGAGATGAAAAACAGCGTGCACTCGCAATAGCAACGGATATGCATTTGCTTCGAGTGCGTGCTGTTCTCAGATAAACAATTAGCTTCTTCTCGGTGATTTATGCGAAGTTTATTTATCTAGCCAGAGCGGGCGACTTCCTCCTCCTCCGAAGCTATTTCAGAGTTCCGAATGCATGACAGAGGAAGCGAATGCTTCTGTTCCGCACGCATCTGTCGGAAAGGTGAGGCTGATCTCCGTCTGCGTGCTTCATGATCGGCCTGCGAGGGCTGCTTGCTCCCCATGGACTTTGAGCTATTTCTTTCAATTGTAGGTGCTATGGCTGTTCTGTATTCAATTTCTACTGCTTATTTTACACACTGGAACTTTGCTAATTCGAATTTTCTCTGGTACTTTGAATTTCCAATCAACAGAATTTGAAATATCTATACTTATAAAAGGCAATGTTTGTGTGCGTGTGTGTGTGTGTGTTTGTCTGCGATGTCCAGACGAATCTATTGCACTTACAGCCATGAAATTTGGTACACAGGTAGTCGTAATGGTGACTGAATGCACCTCGAAGCCGAAATTTTAAATTTTAATCTAGAAATTTTTTTATTTAATGTTTTGTGTTGTTTTGGTTGATTTTTCGCACTAATTTCTCAATAGAATGGTTTCGAATAATTGTACGACAAAAATAGATAGACCATCGGAAAGAGCACGCGATTTCCGTTCTAATGAAGTTAGTTTTGAATTTCTAACGTAATTTACTGAATTTTGAGAATTTTTTTAAAAATACGCAATTTCGGCCTCGAGATGTTATTTTTGTGTTTAAATTTGTTGCATCCGACTTTCTAATAACACTATTATTTTCAATTTTTTTCTGCTTATAACTAGAACGGTTCTCTCTGATTTAAAACAAGAACGGTTAAAATATCTTTTCCCGTTTTTTTTAAATTAAATTATTCCTGGGCAGATGAAAGTTATTTTTGTCGAGCGAAATTTCTTCAGCGAAAGTCTTCCGGAACGCAGCTTTCAATTTGATTGGATGAAGGGTCAGGTGACGTCATAACCTTCGGAGCTTTTTGTCATGTTCTAAGAATTTTTTTTCATTTTGTTGAAGTCCTGATTCCACGGGTAATAACTTTTTTATATTGTTTTGGATTAATGTACTCTGTACTGTTTTTTACATGTTATTATCGCGGAAAAAATAAGCGGGAAAATCTATAATGTGTATCTTTTGTTTTGAAAACTTTTTCGTGTCATTGTGGGCGATTTTTTTTTATTTTGTTGAAGTCCTGATTCCACGGGCATCGCCGTGCGCGTACTGCTAGTTATCTATAATTCGAATTTATTTTTGTAAATTCGAAGTCAAAACAGAAAATAGTGAAAAAAAAAGGGGTGCGGTATTTCGGTTTTTTGTTTTTTTTGTTCGTTATTTAAACACATTCGTACCCCGTGTCCTCAGTTATTTTATACAGTGGAACTTAATGCTAATTCTAACCTTTATAATTCATATCTTTCTAATGTTTATTTTATGCAATAGAACTTTCCTGATTCGGACTTTTTTTAATTCAAATTTCCTATTGACATAATGTTAAAATATCGTCTGTAATTCAAATTTATTTCTGTTAATTCGAAAAACTAAAAATTGTTTTTAAAAAAGTTTTATTTCTGGATTTTTTAAAATTAAATATTCCGTACCTGTGTCATCAGTGATCGTAACTGAACCTTAATTCACCCGAGAACTTTATTGCTGTACAGTGTATTCAATTAAAAAAGCAATAAAAAATTTCTGACTTTTAAAAAACTTTAAGCACGTTAATTGTGAATTGTACTGTTTATTTTGAAGTTTTATTGTACCATTTTTGAATTCAAATTTCTGTAACGTGAATTACTGACCTATTTATTAAAATTATTATTTCAGAAATCACTAAAAAATTTATTTTAATTATACCCACTTTTTTATTAAAATTACATACTGTTTGTTTTAAAATCTGAGTTATTTATTAAGACTCTTACGTAGTTCAAAATGTGTCGTTGTCTCTTGTTAAACTGAATTTTAGCTCCAATTTTTCTTAATTCTTCTTTTCTTAATTTTTATTGTTCCTCCTTCAGTTTTGAATTAGCTAAATTCCAATGTATTGAGAATAGCAGGAAATGCTGTTTTCGAAATAAATTATTTCCTCAATGTTTGTGAGTACAGAATAAAGCTATTTCACCAATTACACTTTAGAAAAAATGAGTATGAGTGAAATGAATAGATTTTCTGAATTTCAATCCTGGATGCTCTGGAACTCGAGCTCACAATCGCTTGCTATTTGAAAGAAGGGGGACAAAATCAGAAATAAATAGATAAATCAGAGACACTGGAGTAATTTTTTAAAAAAAATTCAAAAAGAGAAGCAGGAAGAGTTAAAAAAGCAGAAATAAAATGTCAAGCACTTCTCAGACTTCTAGCTCTTGGAATCCTCCTATATCAGTTTCAATTACACCCGCCTTCGAGGTTTTTTTTTGTTTTATACTAATTATTCATTATAATAATTATATTATTCAACTAATATTGGAAATTAAATAATTAACATTAAAATATCTTTTGCTTATTTATTTGTGTTACCTACTTTTAGAGGATGACATTATATTTTCTGCTAGCTGGTATAGCAGGCGTTGCTCAGGACGACAATACTTTCATGTCTAATATTTTTAATGTAAAAACTGCTTTTATATAAAATAATGTAAAACACAAATTCATCGTATTTTCTTACAACTTATTTAAAAATTAAAATAAGAATATCAGTTAAACCAAACGATTTATAAAAACAGCCGAAAGTTAATTTTTTTCCAAAAGGTATTAATAGTTTTTAAATAATGACATAACATTTAATTAAACATTGCAAGTTTACGAGAAAGCTTCCCACGGGATTAGATCCTAGACTGTACAGGAAGAATCTTAAAAAAGGAAAGAAAATGGAAAACTTTTCATTCACGATTTTATATATATTACTAGCAGTACACGCACGGCGTTGCCCGTGGAATCAGGACTTCAACAAAATGGGGAGAAAAAAAAATCGCTCACAATGACACGAAAAAGTTTTTAAAACAAAATCAAAACAAAAGATACAAATTGTTGATTTTCCCGCTGATTTTTCTTCGCGATAATGACATTTGAACTGTAGAAAACAGTGCAGAGTACCATAAACTTTGAAGCCACATTATGTAAATAACTCCTTGAAGTCATATTTCATTTTTTCTAGTCTTCTCTAACTAAAGATATCAGCCATATGTTTCTATTATCAAACATTATGAAAACAAACAAATTAAAAGAATGATCTGTCTTCGCGAAGCAAAGGGGTTATGACGTCACGTGGTTTCGCCAAAATGCATGTTGGGAAAATACGTCACGCGATCTTTATTACGAAGAATCGTGAAGGAAATTTTGAAACGAAAATTGTTTAACACTTCAGAAAAAAATTATTAAAATTCAACCAACTGTTCAATTTTAACCATTCTTATTTTAAATCACGGAGAAACGTTACATTTATTACTTCAACAAATTTCAAATTGATAATAAAATTAGACCGGCGGATGCAAGAAATTGAAGTTCCAAATTAAGTTTTTTAGCGTTAACCGACTATTCTTTAAAAATTTCTCAAAATTCAGTAAATTACGTTAGAACTTCAAAACTAACTTTATTAGAACAGAAATCGTTTGCTCTTTCCGATGGTGTACCTAAGTTAGGCTGATGCAATACAGTCTTTTCTCTGGATCGTAAGACCACAGTACCGTGACCTTCGAAGGTCACGACAATACCCCCTTCGTCACTCCCCTGGAGTTAGCGCGAAAAGCTATGGTATATTTTACGCAGATGTTAAAGAAACTCTTTTCGCCCATCACGGAAAAAAATTTTCTCATAATTCAGCGAATTACGTTAGAAGTTCAAAGCCAACTTATCACCCATGTCAAAATGTCCCAGCACTGCTTAATTTACGACTAAACCCTTGCATCCAACGAAAAGATTTCAAATTATTCCTTGCGAAACATGCTAAAAAGTGAGGGGGGGGGGAATAATTCCGAAAGATGGCGAATGACGTAGCCAGGGAGAAACTGGCTGTTTCGGAATAGTTCTTCATTCGAAGAGAATTTTTTTAACCCTTTAAGAAAAAAAAATATTAGAAATGAACGGACAAAGATATTTTAACCTATTTGTTTTAAATGAGAGATAAATATTTCTGTTGTTACCACAAAAAATCTTAAAATCATAGCTTTATTAGAACGTTAGAGTTCAAAATATAAGGAGAAAGTCACTATTTTTTAAAAATTTCTCAAACTTCAGTAAATTACGTTAGAAATTCAAAACTACCATTATTAGAACGGAAATCGTTTGCTCTTTCCGATGGTGTATTTATTTTTTTCATACAGTTATCTGAAGCCATGCTATCACCCAAAACAACACAAAATATTAGATAAAAAATTTTCTAGATAAAATTTTAAGATTCCGGCTTCGAGGTGCATTGAGTCACCATTAAGACTACTTGTGTGCCAAATTTCAAAGCTGTAAGAGCGATAGATTCGTCTGGCACGTCATATGTCGCACGCACATAAGCATTGCCTTTTATAAGTATACTATATATAGATATACTTTATAGATATTTTTGAAAATTTGTGTTTATTAATATAGGTGAAAAATATGAACAGTGATAGCTTTCCTAGTTGCAGTAGCTTTTGTTTGCATGTATTGGCTATCCCTGAATATTTCATCGTTTTTCGACGCGACAGAACTGTTATCTGATCTGTATCTTTAACATTTATTAGTCGACAGGCAGCCCTTTCAAATTAGTTCTCATTTCATTGCCACGATCCAAACAAGCTTGTAGCAAGACGAATTCTGCATCAAGACTCAGTATAATGTCACAACTTCCCTTGTTATCTTTCACTGGAAAATATTGCACGATTAATGAGGTATGCGATTATAATATATTTAAAATTATTGAGATATTCTTGATTAGCAATAGCAACATGAAAATACTTTC
>BGPR01016148.1:6985-19964 GCA_013235015.1 Araneus ventricosus
TTACAAATTAGACCAAATGAAACCGTGTTCCATAATCAGAAAGTCGTAGCTTGACAAGCAACGCCACCTATTTCATTTTTTTGAAATTTCAAAGTGGAAGAAAATACTCAATTTTACGCTACAAATAACGAATATTTCTGAAATTTTTTTCACATCTGATAGGGACATGCTGTCTTGTGTTTATATCAGATGTTCAAAAAATTATTGGTTGCGTAAAAGTGAGTATTTTCTTCCTCTTTGAAATTTCAAAAAATTGAAATAAGTGGCGTTGCTTGTTAAGCGACAAAGTACTTTCCTGTCAGCTAGTCAGAGGGAGTGTGCTGCATTCAACTTTTTCTTGCATTCCTATGTTAAGGATTTTGTGATTAGCTTCGTTATATAATGATGAGAATTGACTATGCATTTTTGATAAGTATTTTTGTAAGTTGACGAATTTAGCCAAATTTTAATACAGATTTACAATTTGGATCCGAAGACCAAATTTAGCTATTATAACTAACTCTTCCTTTCATGAAATATTGTATTTCCATAGGCACAGATAGACAGGCAACTTACGACGGATTTCCAAAATGAATTTGTAAAAGTCCAAATTCAAGCAGGGCTTCAAAACTTAATCACGAGTATAATCAAGATTATGCTTCTAAAACCCAAAGCAGTTCAGTTTCTGTCTTTTTACTCTTTAATGATTTTTGAACTTCGGATTTTAGCTGAAATAAGGAAAAGCTCAACATTAGGCACACAGATTTTAAGGTGATTTATTTAGCATTTAAAATTCTACAAACTAGATGTGTGAGATTGGGCCTATTTGCCTGGCAGAAAAATTTTGGTCTGGCAATTTTTCTTAAGAGATGCTCAATTTTCCTTTTTATGGATGGAAAATAAACCCCAAGAATTTTGTTGACAACCAAACTGCCATTTACGTTGAACAAAAATATTACATACATTAGGATTATTATACAGGGTGTCCACGCTTATCGTGAACAATAGCTAATTTCTAAACCGTTAGGAATAGACATATAGTTCCAATTGAAAAATGCTTTAAATAAAAGGAAGAATTATAATATATGTTTTCTGAGTGAATAAATATATTCCTGAAAAAGTTACAAATTCTAACTTTTTATACTGTCCCCCGGTCCTATCAGTCATATTTAGTACACTCTAATATTTTAAACAAAAAAAGTCCCACTCTTCTTGGACTATAACTGACCAAGCTAAGGAGTTCTAAATATCGCTGACTTAGACCACTTTACACCATTTCAATAGCCGTCTTGAAGACGATCCACCAATCAGTGCACAGTACTCGCTCGACGAGGCCGCTGATTGGTTGAAAATCCTGAAATTTAAAGCTCCATAACTCGCTCAGTTTTAGGTCGCAGAAGAATGGGACTTTTTTTGTTTAAAATATTAGAGTGTCAAAAAACTTTTACTAAATATGACTGATAGGACCGGGGGACCGTATAAAAAGTTAGAATTCGTAACTTTTTCAGGAATATATTTATTCACTCAAAACACATATATTATAATTTTTCCCTTCATTTAAAACGTTTTTTCAATTTTAACTATATGTCTATCCCTAACGGTTTAGAAATTAGCTATTGTTCACGATAAGCGTGGACACCCTGTATGTTCTTTGCCAAAACCTGTGTTTTCGGAATTTTCATTCTCATAGTGTTCAGTAATAAATTACGAGCGTTTTAAAAACTTATTTTAAACTTTCAGATTTATATTTTTTAAAATCCTCTGATCCTTTCACAAATAAGTTGATTCTATCACCTTCCATTTTATTTTTGAAGCATGGAAGCAGTGTTGAAGCAGTACTTAGAGGAATTGCTGCTACTCTGTACACAGAAAAAATCTCACGAGTAGATTCGGCGGTCTTAACATCTTTATTAAGTTCTAAATTCAAACGGTATCGAAAATGCTGTTTCGTCATTTTGATATTCCATTTTGAAAATTTGAAAATTCTCAAAAATCAATAAAAATTAAAAATTAGAATGAAATGCATAGTAGATAATTAAATTCTCTTTGAGATAAGATAAAAACTTTGAAAATGCTTTTTATTACTGCATGCAATTTTTAATTTAAAAAATCGGTCATGATTTATTAACCTGAAAGGACACGCGCAATGGAGTGTGCAACGCCCCAATTCGTTATTTCGCTATTTAAGCAAATCTAGCAACATTTTTAAGCTATATCTGTTCCAAATCATTCATTCAAACAGTTTTAGTTATACAAGAACAAATTTTCTGGCGTAAAATTTAGTAAATAATACATTATAGTAATCAGAGTATTACAAACACATCAGAAAAGTGTATTTCTTAGACACATGTTTCTAACGTTTTTCACAGTAAAGAATCATGAATATAATAATCGTTATGCAATTTGGATAGAAAAATACTGCTCCTAATTGCCTTAGGTACAAAGGAAACCCTTTTTTTCAGAAATTCAAATAAGAATTCTGCGTGGCTTTATCTTTAGATCCAATAAACTTAGGGCGTGATATACTTTTATTTTTCAGAATAGTTTCTACAATTTGAAGCTTTTTCTCCAATAGTTTTTGTGAAACCAGATAAGACTTTAGCTGACTAGAGTAACATTACGTCCAGAATAATATAACTTTTGCATCAATCTCTTGACTTTTTCACTTACACTTTTATCCAGTTTAAAAGTCTCGTATCCGTAAAAATCTTATTTCAGAAATATAGAACAGTATTAAATCCACTTGTGTTTTCACTAAATAGCGAGATAACAGTATTTTACTGTCACTAATACTATCACTCAATTGAACAAAGAAAGCTGACGCGAGGGTGTGTTTCCAATAGAAAAAAATAAAAATAATTCTTCTTTAAACACGTTCCGTCTCTTAAATGTGACCATAAAGGTAGATTACATAAATCTGACGCATTTCAACTGCAGAGAAGTCAGTACTTTTCACATTTTACGTGGCGTGGGGTGTCGGGCACCCCATTGGGCTTTCTCGCGGGTTAAATGTAACTACCTTCGGAGCACTTTTTTTTAAATATTTGAATTTTCAATTAAAGAAATATGTTTTTAATTAAAATGGAACATAAAACTATGAATTTAAATGTAATTTCTATGAAATTATTTTTGACTTTGGAAATATTGACAATTTTAGTAAAATTTTAGTAAAAAATTACAGTTACGGCAAAACTTCTACTAAAAATTCCTATAAATATATTTCAATAATATTTATACAGTACATTAATAACATCTTTATCTGTGTTATGATCTAAAAGATTTGCAAAATTTCTAAAAGTTTTTGATATATTCCAAATTTTGTGCCAAAACTCATTAAAAAACGCAAAAACTAACGTTTCGTTTTACAAAAAAGGAAATAAAATAAATAAATAAATAGATAGGGGTTAGGTTCTAGTTCATAACACAGATAGAACTGATTAAAACATTTTCTCAAAATTTCAATTCAATATCTTAAAAAGAATTTTTGTTGTGATGTTTAGCGTAAAGACAAATACTGAAAAACACAGTTTCTCAGAAAACACATTTAAAGATTTTAATACAGCACAAAACATTTTCTACCCACTTTGCATTCTTAAAATTCACCATATTTATATGTCAAACCCTCTTTAACTTCATTTTTAACTAATTTTGATTTTTTTTTAGCTTTTTGCTTTTTTCTGGAGAGTTTTGTGGAAGGTAACGATTGACGTTTCGATTTCATAACTCTCTCTTTGTCGATTCCCATATATTTTTTTAGTGTCAGTGGAACAATTGGTATTTTTAAGTAATTGAAAATAGGTAACAGTCCTAAATATCCTGAATTAAACAATAAAACTGCAATATATGAACCTAAAAACAAAGTTTTCTGCTGAACAAATGTTTCTTTCGGTAAAATAGTCCACAAGACGTTGTTGAAACTTTCATTATTGTTCTGTGTCATACCATGCAGGCATTTTTTTAGCAAGTTTTTGTCACACAGTTCTAGATAAGTTGCTTTTATCACTTTCATGACAGAATTAGGGAGACCTGGTGATTTTTCCAAATATTGTTTTTTGTCAGATAAATCTCGCTTATATCGACACCAACTGTCTTTCCCATCTGGACACTGCCCATGCATGAGGTTTCGATTGCTAGAACAGCAGTGAAAGAAAGCAGCTATTACTGCAGACTGCATCTTTTCGAAACTTCCAACATTGCTGCGGATAGCAATGCCGTAATAATTTTGAAGTTTGTCGATAAATTTATCGGTTAATTTACCTTTTCCACCGAGTCCTTTGGTTTTTTTTAATTTCCTAAGTCGTGAGCCTACTCTTTTTTGAACATGTCCTATACTTTCGAGCTTTGTAACTGTGTCCTCCCCATAGATATCCTTCACTTTCAAAAAGGCCTTGGAATCACCATCTCCGCAGTATTCAGTGTATTGTAATTCTCGTTTCATTACGGATCTTTCAAAAATTCTGAAAGCTCCAACAGATTCCATATTTCCAGATGAACCTTTGTAGTTGGAACATTCATGGTCGCAATTGATGTTCATTTCACCCATTTTACAATATTGCGTCATAACTTCCAAATCCAATATTTTCCCAGTATCGATGGAAATAACTGAGACTCAGCCATTTAGTGACATGTGGCCTCTCCGTTGCCAAGTGCCATCAACAGAAACACCACAAGTTGTGCTTTTTTTAAAATTTTGCACTTCTTTTGATGCAGCTTTCATATTTTCTTCACAACTATACTTCACTTCTTCCAACAGTTTGAGTTCATGAGTTCTGAATGTTTTCTTGCAAACATATGGCAAATTTAAAGTACATAACAATTCCATCCCAGCAGAAAATCCTCTGCCCATTAATCTCAAGCCAAATACCAACAAAGTATTTAAAGAACACTTTTTATTCTCTTTGGGAGTTGATGTAAATCCAGCCATAAATCCACATTTGCAAACTATAGCAAAGTTTGAGCAAAGTCCTTCTTTAGAATCTTCAGTCAGTTTCAATCCAGTTGCAAAACATTTTGGACAAGAAAGAATCGAAAATACTCCAAGTAAAGTTTGGATATCAATTATTCTGTTTCCCCTTAACTCCTGAAAGTCATATTCTAGCCCATCAGAACTTTAAAAGTGTTCAATTTTGTTGCACTTGCAGTCGACACATTATTCTTGAGGACAGAATTTCTGTGCCTGTTTCCATGAAAGCTACGCTTTTTAAACTTCTTAGACCTAGCTTTTGGCATTTTGAAGTGATTAATAAATAAATGAAACTTAAAATAAGATAAATAAAAGAGTTGACACTAAAAATATCGAGAAATAGCCAGTAAACAAGAATAACTCTTTTACAATAGCAGTGTAAACAAACTGCAAACGATAATAGTATTGCCGTTCAGTAACACAAACTTGAATACAAAAACAGCTTCCAGATGCAAATAAAATTAATAAAAAATAAATAAAGGAAACGTAGATCTATATTTTAAAAAAGATTTGTGCATTTATATTGCTTAAAAGTCACAAAATAGTCGTTCAAACTAATTGTTTACATTTTCACGTCTCTTTAAACGACCACTTCCGGTATCAACAAACCCATTTCCGGTTTATTAATTATACTATAACTTCGCTTCTAATTATCGTAAAAACAAAACTGAAGCAGTTTTGGAATCCTAAATGTATGGGCTATAAAATGAACACATAAAAAATTCGAAAAGTTTCACCAAAACGAGGATTTTTGGGTAGTCACATACCTTAATCGGCCCAATATCATTTAATACAAAGTTTAAAAATTTTTTTGTCTTCAAAAATGACCCCCTAGCTTTTCAGATTATTCTCCCTAATATTGAAAGGAAGTTTTAGCAATTTTTGTAAGTATGAGAAAGGCTGCATTTGCTACATTCATTTTGCGTCTAGTAGATAGCCACAGAAAAAGAAATAATCAATAAAACTTTTCAATTATAATGCGATTCCGTTTACTTTAAGAGAGATAATAAAAATAAATAATAATGGGTATTTTAAATATATTTCGGTTTGGATATGTTGAGAAAAATTATTACTTTAAATTCCAATACAATACGATTTTCAGAGAAATTAATGCAAGAATATCATAAAAACTAATTGAAAGATTTTGTTTCTATACCTTGTAAAACGAGTCTCGTTTCGCTATAAATAAATCTATATTCAATGGGTTTTCATTTCATAAACAATAAAATGCTTCAGAGTCAAACTAATTATTTGAATTCCCTAAAATACTTTTTGTTGCTAAAAGCATACGTTGATAATGGGTTATTATTGAAAGAAAAAATAAGAAATTTAGCGACTGAGTTCAATAATATTACAAATTAGATTTTGAAAGTTCAGAAAAAGCGATACATATTTCACCAAAACTGAAAAATATTAAAAATGTTACATTATTTACAACGCAAAAAAATATATCATGGAGATGGCAATAAAATATTTTAAGCATTGATAAGTCAGAAAACATTTCAGAGTTTAACAAGAATTCAAGATACATGTATGAGTGTAGGAATGATGACTTTAATTTCAAACTAAAATCAATCGAACTTAAACAAAGTCTTAATGATAAAATTTTACTGATGATATGCATTTGTTAATTGAGTTTCTAAAAATATTTTTCTGTTCTAAGTAAAATGAAGAATTATTTTTCCTTATCAATTATTTAGTGTAAAGTTTCTTTTTTCATCATAGGTAAGAAATTAAAGCTTAACAATATTGATTTAGAAAATGTAACAATGTAACAGATGATATTAAGCATTCCTTTTTTCACTTAAAAGCTCTCCATTAACTCATTAATTTAAAGCATGTCTCATATCCTTAATAAGCGTTGCAATTAACATAAAAGGTACAATATTTTACTTAATTTTAAAAAGAATTTCAGTTTCAATGCAGTTCAGGAGAAGGATTTTAGGTGTTTAAACTAGGAGTTAAAATTCAAACGAAATTAGGCTTTACTTTATGAAAAAATCCATTAAGATGAAATGTTTGAGAAATAACAGAAAATTTCATTTCTTTTAGAAAATACAATATTTATAACGATTTCAATCTTTGCGTATTATTGCTTTTGCATTTTATGAAGCGAAGATGATTGCAATTAGGATTTTATGAATCTCTTCGAAAAGTTTGACCCTATTGATTCAACTTATTATTAATCATATTTTTTTCTTCTAACAATAATTTTAATATTTTTTAATACATATAATATTTAAAACTAACATCTCACCCGCTCGCATTTCAACTCTAACCGAAACACCCTTCACTTTCAAATACTTTCGAAATAGCAAGCATGTCTCTTTTAGAATGCGTTATCATAAAGGCAGAAAGCGTTGCCATCAGAAGAATGAAGATAAAATAAAAATGCATTGAAAAGTCTAATATTTATTTTCTTTGAATCGCATGAGTTCTGTCAATATATCAACACTACATGCTGAAGTACTTGCTGTTTTTTTGCACGTGACCATCTTGCTTGCGTGAAAATTATTTTCGCAATGCGCATGCGCAGAACTCATCTTAGTGCTCTATTTCCTTAAAGTGAAGCAATTGCTTTCAAGCAATGATGTGCTTACATCCAAAAAATTGTAAAGCGTTTGGTTAAAAATGTCGTTTGTCATTTGCAGGTTTCGAAATAAAAGTTTATATTATTTTTGAGGCTAGAAAAACAATAACAGACCTAGATCTTCAAGCAAAATTTTAACATTTCTGATTATTTACGGGCTAGTTTTCTGTTTCGCTACTTTTGGATTAATAGTCCGTTTTTCGGTAACCCTCCGATTTAAGCAATCTCCAAATCCGTTTAGATACTCTAACAAGCAACAAGCTGGAAGCAGTTCTTTCCTAAGTACTATGATGTTTTTCCTTCCCGCGAGCACCGTTCCCACGAGAAAGAGAGTCCAGTTCCTTTCATATCAGCCGCAGACCACAGGACAGCTGCACCTAGTGGTCGTTAAAAAGACGTTCGCTATAGTAATAGCTTCACGTAGAAAAGAGACCATAATGCACAGGAATCAATACCTGTCAGAGAGCGCATATGGAGTCGACTTTGAGGAGATTAGCGGTACTCTTTCATGTCACACCAGTATAGCCCGGTGGTGGCAAAACCCAAGAACCTTCCCCACGGTTGGATTTGACCACTGGGAACATGGAAGGTTAGTCGTTGGTCACCCGGGAGTACGATTAGCCAGTGGAGTGGAAGGAAGGTGGAGCTCCACCCCTTGAGGTAGGGGATAAAAACAGAATGCTGAATGGAGAACGAGGAGGGCGGTAGAGAACCGTTTAGGAGGCTCGAACTTGGTTTTAGACTCCGGAGCGCCGAAAAAGAACTGTGTGATCTGCTCGGATTTAAAGTCCCGAATTAATTCGGACTTGGGGGGCAGACACCAAGAAATCGGCAATTTTCTGAACTCTCGGCTCATCAAATTGCGAGCACTCCTTGTAGTCTCGTGTGTCACGCTGATAGGTGGAAACTATCCATCCTGATTAGAAATACTTCCTTTATGGACTACGACTCCATTGAACTCTAACATCCTAGAACCCTGAGCTCAATGATCGAACTTTGAACATACAGTAAAATCTCCCTATAACGAAATCGCTTGGTTCCAGTTGAAAAATTTGCTATAGAGAAAATTTCGTTATACGGAGATTAGAAATTTTTGCAGTTATTTAAGTAATGTTACAAACCTTTTAGTTTGTGCTATAAGTTCAAAAATATTTAATTATGACTTTCAATTAAAAATGAAGTAATATTTATTATAAATTTGTTAAAATTATACTAATTTTTATTGTATAAACAAACTGCTCAAAAGTAAAGACGATTCACCAATTTAGAGAATAATATGTACTAGTAAGGATAAACATAAAATGCGTATTGTCACATCCATTTGCTGTTTCCACCCCAACTCCACCCCGATTCTTGGAATCTTGACCCGTAGAAATGTAGCTCCCTCTGAAGAAACCCAGGTCCCCACATCTGCTTTACCCTTCACATAGCATTCTATTGTTATGCGTTATCGCTGGAATGAACAATGCGAGTGGTTCCAGAAACAAGCACGTGTGAGCGATTTGTGTGAACAGAAATTAGCAACTTTCTTCAAAAATGACAAAAATCGAAAAGATAAAGGTCTGAAAAAATTTGTTATAGGGAAACAACCACTTCGTTATATGGAGAATATTTTGAATGTTATTTAACATTCCGATTAAAAATTTCGTTATAGGGAGAAATTCGCTGTAGGGAGACTTCGTTGTAGGGAGACTTTACTGTAGTTATTTAATCAAGTCTTCTATACTAGAATTGTTCTCTAAATTAAAGCTGTGAAATAAAGTACTTAGGTCAACCTAAGCTTTGCATTTATTTGGTCGCAACTAGGCCAAAACACCACAGTACAGAATGCGTTGAATTCTGCGTTCTTAGAGTTCGGTTAATTCTTTTTATTTAAAACAGCTAACTAAATAAACGGCTAAATTCGAAATGGGACGATTGTAATCAGCTAAATCATTTGGCTAAAAATTTATAAGCCAAACAAGCCTTAGAAGTAGCTAACAAGAGCGACAATGAACAATTATGGCAGCCTTTCCACAAAATGAGGTTATTTTATGTAAACAATTGAGAACTACAGCAGTAGGAACTTCAAATTTAACAGTTTTAAAGTGTCTTTAACCCATAACATTAAAAAGCATTAAACATTAGTTAGCATCTTCAAGCACAGTATTGGAATTGTGAAGATTCCCTTGGACGAATCATTACACCGGAAATCTGTCGGTACAGCGGAAGTTGTTTACATTACCCCTGATAAAGAAAAGTGAAAACTCGACTATATTGTTCCGAACATCGAAAGTCGCTCCCCAACAATGTTAGTCCTATGGTTGGGAAGAGAGTTTTACATGGTTAAGCATGGAGTGGGGGCAGCGGCTGTTCCGGGACCCCTGACCTTGGCGACGAACTTCGCGACCATTTTGGCGACTTGGAGACAAATAGATGATTCCAGAAAATGCAACCCTTTTCTCGATATTTCTATTAGGAAAGGGAATACGCTTGAATATACGAGAAAGCTCCTTGTGACGTCACTACCTGTCGGAGGGAGTATATAAGGACCGCGCCTGTATCAGAGGGAGTAGCGTTGATCCATTGGGAACTACTTTAGAGTTTCGTCCGCAGTGCCAGCTAGGAAGCTGGTGAGCTGAGCGCTATTGAAAGTGCAGTTATTGTCGTTACTAGTTATTTGCTGACTGTTTGTGTTGTTAAATATCAGAGTGCTGAACTGTCATTACCTGTGAATTGTTGTATGTTTACATTGGTAACCTGTGCAAGCACTATTGTTTCCTGTACAGTGATACGTCTTTTTCTGCATATTTGTAAATAAACCTTCATTCTCCATTATCCTGCGTGTTGGACTGGTTACGCCATACACACCCACAGAAAGACTTTTGTAACAATACGAACACTAAGCGTTGAAATATTTCCGTTTTCTTGCACGTGACATTATTGGTTGCGTGAAAATTACTTTAGCGTTGCGCTTGGCCAGAACATATCTCGGTGTTTATTTTTATTACAAAATGGTGTTTATTTTTATTACCAAATATGTACAAAAAGTGATGTATCTACATAAAAAACTGTGAAGCGGAGAGTTAAAAGTATTTTAACCTACATGAAGATTTTGAAAAAAAATTGTTGAGAGCGTGAAAAAATATCAAAAAAAATTATAACCTTCTGTTATTATTACCTTTATTTATTATTTCGATTACCTCAAAAATAAATCAAAATAAAAAAGTTTCAAAACGACGACATTTTGAGTTTAAAATCTGTATAACAGGTAGTATATGCCCGTTGAAAAAGTTTTGGATACAAAGCATAAAGAAAACAATTTGAAGCCACGGAAGTGAAGTGTTACTGTTCTATGAATAAGACACTGGACGTTAGCAGGTTAATATATTTCATATTTTTTTATTATACTTGATAGGTAATCTTACAATTAATTTATCCGAAACTTTTCTCCAGATGGTGCATAGCGTTTTTATTCAAAGCTTAATAAAACTAAGTGATGAATTGATAATTAAGTTGTGAAAACATCAAAATATTGCATTAGTATAGGGAACACAGAATTTTTCTGAAATTGAGTCAAAATCTATAAATCGATAAAAAAATCCATTTTCAGAAATATAAAACAAATCAATTTATGCAAAAACATATAAAATGCCATATAAAAGTAAACGAAAAGTTATAAAAAGTAATGAATATTGTAAATTAAAATATTATGTTCAATCTTTTTTCCAAAAAAGATGCCGTAAGCGTTCGTCATATAAAAAATATTCATATTTAATGCATAAGAAAGCAGAAAATATAAGTTTACTTCGATGTGATAATTACATTCCTTAAATTCCTCAAATTTATTCACGGTTTCAAAATCAGTTGAAAAAATTAACCCCCCCCCCCAACAAAAAAAAACAGTCAGCTGAGGCGTTAATAATATGAAGGATTTTCACAGAGCTAATGAAGGTTATTAATTAATTGTAAGCTTTTAATTATCGGTTCTAATAAATACACTTTAAAAACGGCGGAATGAATTGTAGTTAGATGAGAAATAAAAAAATAACTTTCGAAAGAAAAAAATAAAAAGAAATAGACAGAAAAGGATTGTAGAAAAATAATTTGAAAAATAAAAGAAAACTATCGAATAAGAGGTTTAGAAATGTAAAAAGAAATATTTTCCGAAGCTGATAGGATATAAACTTGCAGAAACTTGGAAAAAATATCGTAAAAAATTTGTGTAAACAAAATTAATATAATTGCGTTGAGAACTACTTAAAAAGGTTTTTCTAGGTCTCTTCAAAGTAAGAAATTAAATGGTTTCAACTTCAAAATTCGGAAAATAATTTCAATTTCTAATCAAATGAATTATGCTTCAGGAAAGAAAATCTGTTTTTAAAAATAAAGAACCATTAAAAACTTGAATAAGTTTAATAAATTCGCTTAACAAAAAACGCCATTTATCTCAATTATTTGAAATTTCAAACAGGAAGAAAATACTCAATATTTGGCAAGCAATAACGAATTTTTCTGAATGTTTTTTTCAACATTCGATATGAACATGGGACCACATGTTCTTATCAAATGCGAAAAAATTCATTTTTTTTCTTCCTGTTTGAAATTTCAAAGAATTGAGATAAGTGCTGTTGCTTGTTAAGCGATGATATAATATTGTGACGTAGACACAGGTGAGACGATTAATAGAGCGGACGTGAAGTATAGGAATGTCAATTTATTAGAAATCCAACACTGGCGTTTGATCTAGCTGATCGTATATCATTCAACCCTCTGAACAGGAGAGCCACAACTCATATACAGTAACAGAACACTCCAGAACATTCTATATTTAAATTAATTAAATTTACATAAATTGGGGCATTCTGGAAATTAGCATAAATTAGTGTTAAATCCAAAGAAAGGAAAACTCAGGCTGCAACCAGCGGGGATCGAACCAAGGACCAATAGATGCGAAGTCAGCTTTGCTACCTCTCAGCCACATAATGCACGAGTGATGGGGAAAATGTGGCAATATGTTAAAATCATCAGACGTGCAGTTTATAACATAGATCGATACTGTCAAAGATATACATTTACACATGGTTTTAATTTGACTTGATTTGTGTTTTTAAATATTAAATTTTGTAATCATACTTTCACTCATATCTTGATGTACTAGAGATCTGAAATTTTGTAAAGTTGTGTCTTTCCGATAATCATACAATATTTTAATGTCAATTAATGGACTAATTATTGATTTTAATGAAATTAAGATTCATTCTGCTGTGTTCGAAATTTAAAAGATTTTTTCGGTATTCATGATATTTTTCCTCGGTATTTTTATAAGTTTAGATAAATTAACGTCCCGTTTTGAAGTAATACTAGGTCTATTTTGTGACCAACCTAGTCATATTGAACCGCGATCATACACTCTCTAAACTTCCGCACCACACCAACGGTAGGACGTTTGAACCCTGCGTATGATT
>BGPR01016149.1:0-35212 GCA_013235015.1 Araneus ventricosus
TTTTACAGTACAGTTACACAAGCATATCCAAAGATCTGGATAAAAAACATTCAATTACAAAACACAGCAACAGGGATTTGGTTCTGAACCAGCAAGAGTATTGATGAAGTTTCTTTTCAGGAACAATAGCAGCAGCTGTGCCGGACTGAAAATCTGCACTGTTTCCAACAGAAGTTTTATCATCAAGCATCTACTTGTATAGCTCATTTTAATCCTGCATATCTTATGACCTAAAATGAAAAGGAATACCACTCATTATTTCAAAGCACTAATGACCAAAAATATGTATTCGTAGCATTAATTTTCGATAAGCAATCATCTCATTGAATTAATTTTGAAAAACATAAATAAAATGGCAGTAAATACAGGATAACGAGAATTTTTTTCCAATCCAAATCGAATACTTCTTGAATATAAGGTGCAGATATATGCATAAAAATAATATTGCCAATTATTTTAAGCTTATGTATATAAATAAATATTCAATAACAAGTGTACAAAACAGTAGGTTTTTAAAAATTATTTAAATAATTCAGAACAAATTAATAAGCCATTTAATTTTAGTAAAAATTTGTTTAATGTAAAAAACATGATAAATATTACTTCTCTTGTTAATCTGTTAATGATCATTATAATTATTTATTATTATTCAGAATATTCTACAACTTATCTCTTTTCTACAAGAAATTAAAAGTTCATTCACAGTATATCTTGCAATCATATCAAATGAAGAAGCATTAATGAATTATTTTTTAAAAAATTGAAAATCAAGTATATTTATGTCTATCTGGCAGTATAATATTTGTTTCATAATATCTTACAATAAAAAAAAATTAAAACAGTTTATTACCTCAAGATTCCATTGGAATAAAAAATTTTCATTAAAATACCAAGTTACAAGACATTAATTAATAGCATAATAGATAACTAACCTGCTCATAGACAGTCCATGCCATGGCAGCCATCAAGGTTCGTCTTACTACTCTTGGAACCATTCCAATAAAAAAGCCTCTCAAGCCATTATCCTATGCAAAAGAAATATGATTAAATTAAATATAACCAACATAAGTTTATAACATTTACTAAAGTGTTTGGCAAATTTATTCAGTTATAATTCTTTTTTTTTCCCTCCTGTGCAATTTTTTTAAAAATTCAAAACAGATTATATATATTGTTTAAAATGAAAGGAGTGAAATCCTTCCTTATTCATTGTTTCACTGAATGTACTATATTTGCTATAAATGCACATGAAACATATGCTTTCAATCTTTAAATACACCATCATCCATAGTGATGTGTTTTTTTAATTTCAAAAAATTAGCCTATTAATGAATATATCCATTGAATTTAAAATGATTTTGTACACATTTATTTATATTTTTTATGAAACATGATTTTAATTTATGATACTGAAAATCCACAGAATAATATAAAGCAAGGGTTAAAAAAGCCGTTACAATGAGACTCATTGTACAAAACCATGATTATTCATATTTTAAGTAGGGTTTTAACATCTTATTGTTCATACAATTTTATAACAGAAAGACTTTCAAATTTTTTTCCTAACTATCCAGTTCTTTTTAAAACACTTAAGAACAGCAAATATGAGAAAACTTTCTACCTTCATACTGCTATATAATATGAATATTATTTAACTATACAACTAATATCTTTTTTGTGTGTTGAGGTTTTACAGTTAATATAAACCAAGGTCACAACACTGAGTCAGTTTACATAGAAAAAAAATCTGGGGTTGCAAAAACTCTCATCTGGAATTTTTAGAAGAATTTAGTTAAGAAAATCATCTTGACTTACAGGATTTTATTACATTTTGTTATAGATATTTTTAACTGAATGTCCTTTTATTTATTCATATTTAGTTCTTCAATTTTTATTCATGTTTGAATTTTGGCATTGAAGCGAAGTTTTTCTTTTTAAAGTGCAGTCATTAAAATCTTTTCCACCCAAAAAAAAGTTGCAAGCAGAAAAAACTTTAAGCCTGATATAAACTATAGAAAAGAAACAAAGCATTGCTTATTTTTCCAATTAAGAGTGTGTGATACAGTTATGTTTTAAAAAATCTATTAACAGGTTGGTAAGGTTCAACAATATAATGTAAAAGCAAGATTTCTATAATGTAAGATTAAAATAAAAGAACTGCAAAGACACAAATTATTTGCATCATCAAAATTTTCAATAAAAAAAATTACCTTGAACACTAAAGTAACAGCGACTGGAGCAGTGTTGTATTTTTGGGGGTAAAGCTGCATTTTAGTTTTTATTACATCAGCTGGCTGGGTGATGGCTGAGGCAAGTATTCCTGCTACAACCCCACAGCCGAAGTTGATTGGTACATTTAGAACATTCTCACGAACAGCTGTCGGAAAATAAAGATGCAAATTTTTAGTTTCTACCATAAAACTTTGAAATAAGTACAAAAGAAATAAAAATATAATAAAAGGTAGGTTGAAGTCTTCTTCAAAAGACTTCTTAGTTAATACTTGTCCATAAAATGCATTACAAATCAGAGTGATGGGAATGATTATAAAAGTTGTTAAATGATACACCATTTACGTAAAATATAATGTAAGAATGTCTTTGCATTTAAAAATCCTTAATTCTTGAAATGTCCAAGTATAGTTACAAAAAAAATTAATGAAATAATAAATAACTATTTTATCAGAAAATAAGTAGATTTGAATATATAAGAATATAATCAAATAGAATGTAATTTTTAAGACCGACATAAATAATCTTATCAACCAACCATCTCTTTCAACAGGTGCATTAAAATATACTGCATTAGTTATACTTTTAATTAATTATTTTTTAAACTAACTAATACTACATCAAGCATCAAAATTTTCCATTAAAGAAATACTAGTTTAGATAGAAAGAATTAAAAATATGTTAAGTCAATCTAGACTAGATTTCCCTAAGCCGTTTCCTTATATAGATACTATTTAATATAGATATTTTTCTAGAAAAATGAAATATATAAGACAGAGAAAATACACATAAGAGAAAATATGCAGAGAGAAAATATACATATGAACAGAGAAATGCAATGGAACTCACATGAAGGTACCATCTTTTTGGTTTGTGTATAGAACATCAAATAAATTCCTGAAAACGGTGCATCTCTGAGGAGAGTAGGAACTAAACCCGAGAAAAGACCTATAAATAAATAAATAATAATTATGATTCAGAACTTACATTCAATGGGAAAAAAGTCTCATTATTTTAAAATAAAAAATAGAGAGAGGTATTTATATTTAAAACCAACTGACCTTTTCTTCCTTCTAATCGATAAATTTTACATAAGGCTTCAGATAAGCTATTGTAGGCATACACTCCACTCTAAAAGTCAAAAGCAAACAATGTCACTTAAAATACATAGATGGTTATATTTAAATACTTAAGAAAATAATGATTATATTAACGATTTAAATTATCACATTCTATCAGTGTTCTACAGTAACAATCATAACAGAAATAATGCATTTAAGTCAGTTGTTCCCAACCTTTAAATTTTTGAGACTCAATGTTCCATATCAGTTTTACTCATATTCCTTTCAAAGATTTTTATTGAATTTAATCCCTTTTTCAATAAATTTCTGAATTCTAAATAATTAATATCAAAATATTTTTGTGTTATGAATTTGCTTTTCCTAAGGGCAACATTTTATGTTTATATTAATAAACTGTATTAATTAGTTGAAATTTGTCTTTTATCCTTTTCTACTACAATGTATCTCCTTAATGAGGCTCACCCCACGAGTTCAGAATCAATGGTTTAGTGAAACAAAATTTTATTACTGCAGATTTAGCTTCAAAAGAGAATACTAAGTTTGAAAATTAAAATAATAAAATATTGATAAGTTCAAATAAATCCAGAGGTTCCTGAAGTTTATTTTGCAAACTGAAATAAACTGATTCCATATTTATTCAACAGACTCTTCTTAAGCCTTAAAAAAAAAAAAAAACCTTTTAAAAATTCGTTAAGACCTGTTAAAGGCGTAATTAATAACAATGAAACTGAAATTTAAATTATTTATAAAATATGTGAAAAAAATATGGTTGAGATGAGTGGCGAATCCAGAGTTTGGTCGGGGGGGAGGGCTGCGGTCATAAAAATTTTGTATCGTTGTGACCTCATGCCTTAAGCAAGTTAAAACTCTAACTTTCTCACCTGAAAATAAAAATCTCAAAGGATTCTACAATACTTTCGATAATTTGATAAAAACACAATAAAATAACTAGTCCAAAAATGTTTTTGACCGTGTTAAGGCTACAAGTATGAGTGAAATTACCACAAAAGCGGGAAAATTTTTGAGCCTGTCAAGCCAGAAAGCAATATTGCCTTTTTTTTTGTGTGTGTGTTTTTTAAAAGAGATTGAGAATAAACAGGTGTAGTGATTTGGAAAAAAAAATCAAGAATTTTGGTTTGGCTCTGGGTGGTAGGGCTGCAGCCCCATAACCCCCTGGAATTGCCACTGGTTGAGATAATGGAACTTTTTATGCATACAAACTTATTTTTTATCAATTTCTCATTCTAATTATTGTACTAAGTATCTGGATGATATCTTTCTGATTACTTCATTTAAAAATATAAAAGTTTATGAAAAATACCTCATATCTTGTTTTCAGAACTGTTACTGGTAATAAGGTAGCACCAGCAAATGACCTAGCAAGTACTCCAAAGCAAATCGATTCAACAGGGGAAGGGTCTTCAGAACTGAAATAAGGATAAAAATTTTTGAGATTTCATAAAAATGGGAGAGAATCTGTATTAACATAAATGCTTCTTTAATTTTACACAGTAGACTTCTGATCACTTTAACTTTCTTTTCAAACTACAAAAACTGTTATTCATAAATCGGAATATCAAAAAAGCATGATCATACTATAAGGCAGAAGTCAGTTATAAGTTACTGAATAAGTAATTGTTAAATGAAATTAAAACAGGGAATCATTGATTAATCATCATACTGTTTTATCTTGAAAGATCTGTGTTTTGAAAATTTATCTTTCACATAAAAAAAGAATAAAAAGCTAGGCATAATTTTAAAAGCAGTTTGAACTTCTAAGCGAAAGCTAATATTTTTTTTAATGTAAAATCATGCATTTTTTGAAATAAAGACTAAAAGTCAGTTATAAATTTATCACAGATCATCGGGTAATTATTTTTTTCATTAGTTCCTAAAGGATCATTAAAAAATAAATAGAATTTTCTGCAATACTTGCAGATACCACAATGAGACAATACTACAAACAAGAAGAGAATTGATAAAAAATAAAACACTATAAACTTACCCATAATTTGTTTGCAGCCAGTGCAAGGAACTAAAATACATTCCAACACCAGGTACACACCTCATGATTGACTAAAACAAATTAAAAAAGAATTAACTTAAATGCCCTTAGAACAAATATTGTTTATCTCAAATTATCATTATTTTGGTACTTATTGATTTCCAAAACAGTACCAAGTTTAGAAACAGCACATAGTTTTGGCTGCCATAATTGGCGGCTAATTGCAAGGGCCATGAAAATCAATAAATACCATTATTTTTTTATAATTACATTTTTTTAAAGCAGAACTAAAAAAATGAATATGTATTCTGAATTTTGTAGTTTCAACATCAATACAACTATAAAGCACATTCCAGCCACAGATAATTATAAATTTTAATCACTGCATTAATAATTTTATTATTTTTCAATATAAGTTGCTTAACTTTCACAAAGAATCTAATTACCAACAAATGCTATGTTTCGGTAAGACAAAAAGTGATTTCAAAATAATGACCACTATTATTTAACAATCAATCTAACCAAACAATATTATAAATGATAAAATAATTTTTAATTACAGGTAATGTGCCACGCCATAATCCAATCATCTTTTCATTTTTCAGCACTTGTACAACTAAGGGGTATATACCATGTCTGTTGGCCCTGCAGGAAAAAAAAGTCATTAGTGATCAAGAGGATAAAATATAAAATCGTAAGTTCAAACAGATTACATTAATAGTTTTAAGAGACCAGTTCACATACAAAACAGATAAACACCAAACAATTCTTAAGATAAATTTAACAATTGCTGAATTCTGGTTTAAAATGTATACTTAATGTATTTCAAAGAAATATTGATAGTATATAAAAGTTTCCAATTAGATACTGGTGAATCACTATATATTTCTTGTATTTGTCACAAAAACAATATATATACAAATGTTGGTGTACTTCATAAAACAATTTAAATAAAATGTTAAGTATTCAAAGCAGATACCTAGTATTAAGATCTAGAAGCATGTTTCATAAACTATCTAAACTAGCAGACTGACTTAAGAAATATCATACATTGTGAAAGCAAGCAATATAAAAGCAAAAATTGCAATTTGTAGCTATAATTAATTAATTGGTTAATTAATATCTCACTGTACTGAACATGATTATATATAATAAATTTACTTACTGTAGTATATGCTAATTTATTATGAAAACATAAATGAGGCAGTTTCAATAACTTTCATAGCAAGAATTCTATTTCACACAAGGAGACAAAAAGCAACGAATTACACTGGATTTGTGGTTTGCAAACTCTCACAAATCACTAAAAGATTTATTTTTATATTTGAAGGGTTCATAAATAGGAATATCATTAACATTAAATCTCTATGATCATCAATTAGTTTATAACTTAAAAATTTATGAAAAAAGAAACCAATGATGTATGCATCAATTAAGAAGTATTCCATGGAAGACAGCACAAATAACTTTCGCTAGCTTCCTCTATGGTTTGAAATACAATACAGGGTCATAAACAAAATGAGGAATAAATGGTCTATGTTTAAATTTTCTCTATTCTGCATTTATTTACACAACATGGCTTTATTGAACATCTTTGTATAAAAAATTTTCCAGAAACACTTACCCATTTTTTGAAGCATTCTGAAGTCTGGTTTTAATTAAATCTAGAGGCTGGAAAAGAAGCGTAGAGCATGTTCCACTGACAGAGCCAGCCAAAAATGACTTTAAAAATGGATACTGAAAGTAAATGAAAACAGGGGTTAGTTATAATGAAAAATAAGTGACTTAAAAGCAAGTAGTTACAGAATCGAAAAAACAGAGCCGAGGAGAATTCGAAATTAGAGGGAGAAACAGCATGCACAACTTACAGTCTGGATAACTTCCATGGTAGAACCGTTGACAATGTGATCACCGTCATCAATATGGCACATTCAGGCAGGCTGCAGAATAAAAAGAAAGCCAATCGGTGACATCATCAATCACAATCTTTAACGTCATCAATAAGATAATATCAATTCCATTCTCTGATAAGAAAAATTTCTGCTTTTAACTTTAGTTTATACGGATTTCTCCACCGATTCAGACGTATAATCAGCAAGCTCTTGAAAAAGGCTTACATGAAACGTATTAAAGTACTTAAATACATAGCATTTGCAGGTATGAAAATATACATGTGTAAATGAAGTATTGCTACGATGAATTGATAAATTAATAATCGTGTTATCAAACTTACTTTTCTTTACAACTTTTCATCCGTTAAAAGTGATGGAACTCTGGCTTAAGTTCTTCCACTTATATTTATTAAAATTATTTCTCATTTATATCTTGCATGATGAATTAATTAAGGTATCATCAGAAGCCTAAGTAACGAAATTCGTTTGCGAACTATGTTTGTTTACATTGATTACGAAGGGCGCATGAGGGAAACGAAAGTAGATGAGGACATGGAAAAGTGTTTCTTCTTCTGTCCAAGTATTGAATTTTCACATAATTTTTATTATTTAACTAATGTCGCTCTAGAACAGTTAATCAGTATTTAAAAAAACTGGACAACCGCACATAAAAATAAATCACATATTATGTTTAGTGTTTCAATAATATGTTCAATAATTTCCAAGTATACACTCCACTAATGAAATATTAGATATTATAATTGGAAGCCGCGGTTTCACAATGGTGGAGTCTGAGCTTCGGGGTCGGAGGTTTGCAGATGCGAGATCTGTTTCCACCAAAAATTCATCGTGCATGTGGGCCTCATGCACGTTACTCTGTTGTCGTACGACAAACACACTCACACTGGTATGGTTGGAAGTTTGGAGAAAAGTGAACCAACTCATTCGACATCCTTGGCCCTAATTAAAAATTACATGGTCAGTTTTCCAAATTATCTGTGGTGTAACTTCGAAATGGGACATTAATGTATTTTAAGTTACTAAATTAACTCAAATCCTAAATAAAACATTTATTATTAAAAAGTCTGTATGGTTTTTAATTTCACTCTTTCCTTTTTTATTTTTTATTCTATAATATTGGCAGCAATCAATGGTTTTGTCAAAAGAAGAAAACTTATTGAATTATGAAAAATGGCACATGGTCCGTTTTATCTAAAAATTTTTGACATGGAACTCTTTTATGAATGCGGGGGTGACAGCCTATGCAGTTAAAAATTCAATAATCCCGTTTCTTAATCAATAAATTAATTCATTTTACATTACCCTTATTTTTGGTTAAAGATAAATTGTTTATAATACAAAGATGATTTGTATTCATAATCCGTTATATGCATTTAATTTTTTTGGAGGGGAAAGGGGTAACAGGGAAATCCTGATAAACAAATAAAATATTCAGAGAAAAAATTTGAATATTCTCCAACGATAACTTGAGGTAAAGCAACCGAAGAGCGAGCATATATCTCAAACAACCTCTTCATGATCGAATAATCTTAACATGACAGAACACTGTTATCAATATAGATTCGTAATTTCTCTACAAAAAATTCAAATTGATTTTGTAGCACAATTACATATTTTACAGTATTAAAGTCGATATTATAATCCTGTATAAAGATCTAGAATATTAGGTATTAGAACAATTACAGTTAATATAATTTAACGAAAGATATCACAAATTAAAAAATTAATTAAACTTTGTATCAGACGGAATGGCGCAAAATGCTGCAACTTCCAATAAAATTCAAAATACAGATAATTGAATACAAAAAAAGAAAAATACAGATGAAACAGAAGAAGTAAACAATAGCGATAACAATTCACCTTTTGCGCGCCAACACAGCAGCATCCAATGATTGCATCAACAATATTGTTCATAATTAACTAACGAATTACTATAGAATCAAACAACAACAAAAAAAATATTAGGTATTCAGGGGACCAGTTAAGAAAGTATGAATTTTCTCAAGACCCTTTTTCTACTTTTCAACAACGATTGCATAAGTGAAATTTCTAAATATTGAAATAACTTTTTCATTTACATCCTCTCTGATAGAAAAAAAAAATTTACTAAACACGGAAACATTCCCAAGAAATTTATGGGTGGGATGATATGAAGTGTTGAAACACTAATATCTTTGATATTAAAGAGATTAATTATTTATTTATTAAACGGGTTAATTAATTTTTCTCTATACCGCAGGATTTGTTGATTACAACATCCATTTTTCATCATTATAAAATGTCCCTTTTAAAATGTCAAAAATATTCCAAGCATAAACATTTTAAAAGAGCCTACGGGCCACGATGGTTTTGTGGCAGAGTGTCGGTCTCAGCAGCTAAGGGTCGTGAGTCCCAGACTCCATGCCACCGAAGATTCGTCGTGCACGCTGGGTTGATGCACGTTAGACCTATAGAGGACAAATATCCACCAGTTGGTGTGGAAGTTTGGAGAGCTGGCTGTAGTGACCTCTTCATTATCTATTCACAACTTAAAATCACGAGGTATTTTTGGACACAGCCATAGTGTATCTCCAAAACGGGAGGTTAATCTAATGAAATATAAGAAGATTCAATCGTTTAATCATATTTTAAAAATATTCCTTTAGGTTTTGAACAGTTTTGTGTTATAAGTGAAAATAATACAATTTCACAATTATATGAAAGTTCGGGAGCAGGGGTGCTGCTAGTGTGGGGATGGGGGGGGACCAGGGGGTGACCTGCGGAAAGAGGTCACGACCAGGGTCCCCTGTCGGGGATGTTGTGCCCCCTCGTCGGGGAAAATTTTTGTACCCCGTTCATGCAACGGGGTATTCAACTAGTAGATAAATAAAGATTTGTCAAAAATTTGAGACCAATTTCATTACAGTCTCCCCCCCCCCGTACAGCGGGTCGTGCCCCTTATTGGGGAGACTGTGCCTCCCTTCTGGCAGACTCTAGTGCCACTCCTGTTCAGGAAAATTATATCAAAGTTTCATTTTTCTGGGTATGCACGATAAAGCAGCGATAAAAACACACATTTAATAATCTTCGATTTTTTTACTCTAGAAAAAAATATATTTTTTTAACATTTAAAATCTATATCATTTATCTGATTATTTATTTTTAACTCGTTAAATATTTTATTTATTGTTAGTATTATTTAATATTAAATGCTATTTTTATTTATTTTTAATTGTTCCGAGAATTTAAAGGCAATAAAAACTCAATTATTTTTTAATCTTAAAAGCCATGTAATAATTTATATACCAGTATCTGTTAAGATATATTTGATATAAAGAATAATAAATATAAAGAATGATAAATATAAAGAATACAGATTTTTGACTAAAAATTACACAGGTAATAATTATACATAGGTAGCAATAGCTGTAAATTAATCTTCCAAAATTATAAACAATTATATTTATGATGTTTTTATACACAGCGGAATTCAGATTTAATCGAGGAGAAAAACCTTGAATCTTATTCTGGAAATAGAAATTTTGTTATTCATTTGCGTTTGTTGTCAAATAAATAAAGTAAATCCTTTTGAAAAAGAATGCTTGTCCTTGTTCAATAATTCTCTTTCACTTGAACTCTACGATTAAAAGGTGCAATTAAACGATACGTCTCAAACCCTTTGTATGCATAGTAGATGATATTTATTTGAAACGCATTTGATGTTCGGATGAATCCAATTCTTATCTAAAAAAAGAATGGAAACAGAATATATTTAAGAAGCACCTATCTTTAGAACACAAAATTGAATAAAAATAACCTTCGGTCCCTTAGACACGTGTCTCTCAGATGCTCAAATACAACGCGGAACAAATTTTAATTCCGCTTTTCCTTTGTTAACCTCCAATAACATTCCTTCAGAAAAAGAATAAAAATGTTCATTTTTTTAAAGAAAGCTTTTATTAATATACTAAAATGCAGATTTCTTAAATAAAAAATATGGAGGTCAAAGCAATAGCTAGGGATTGCAATCCGGAAAACCGGATCCGGCATCATTAGACGTCTACCGGATCCGGCACCAGTTTGCTGGATCTGATCATCGGATCCGGTAAATTAAAAAAAAATACATGAAGCCGATTTCTTGAAAAAATACTCGCGTTGTTGCAAGAGTAAATGCGTGGTGTGTACGAGTCGTTCGACGCTGACTCACCCGCTACACATATAGGCATTGTTATTGTTCAATTGATAGATGAATTATGTTTATGTTGTATTTACGAGTACGAGAATGATTTAAGTAGATAATTAGACTTAGAAATGAATTGAGTAACGATCCATATTTCTGATTTTTCTTTATAATACGACTTTCTTCTTACATAGTGACCGAAATAACGTATTAAATTGTAAATATGTACCTATTTGTATTGCATTGCAGGTACTAGTCTAAAAGTTCTAAAACAAGCATCTAACTTTTGAAACCAATTCAAAATGAAAACAGGAATATTAATACACTTACAGAATAAAAAAAATATGATGATGATACAAGACGAACTGATGATACATTTACTATACCGAAAAAAAAAAAAAGTTGTAAGACTAGAAATGAAAAATATATTAGAAAGAGTTGTTCAAGATGATAGCTTTAAAGGAAACGTAGATAATATAGTGGAAAATAACTTAGATTCATCGTCATTGAAAAATGATTTGACATTACAGAAAGAATTACAGATGCAAATCCAACAAGATATGAAAACCTAGAGCATAAATACCAAAAAAAGAGAAAGATTATGAGAAAACATTAAGAAAGGAAATGACTGCATGTGAAAGTGAACGTCTTCGAGGAAAATACTTGTCTTCTATTCATGAGTATTTGTTGACAATAAAACCGATAAGTGTAGAAGTAGAAAGGGCTTTCTAGGCCGCTGGTTATATTTGTAGCTCTGTAAGAAGTCGATTGGCAGATGACACAATTAACACTATTTGTTTCCAACGATAATTTTTTCAAAACCAAAGTGAGTTTTTTAAAAATTGTTTTACTTAAAATAATAATTTAAAGTAAGTATATTAAAAAATACGAAGAAGTTTTAAACTCGTTATTGTGATAATTGTGCCATTGATTAAACAGATTCATGATGACTGTCATAATTATAAGAATGAGACTGCTTGGCGTGACTAAAATACGTAATTATTGTGATCTCAGTTGATAAGCTTGATTTAGTTAGATTTAATATAAGTTGCATTACAAGTTATCATTGATGTCATTTGTGAAATCTAGTAAGTGAGACTGAACTTAACCGCCCGTCATTATCTAATTATTACTAAACTAATATAACAATTACAATTTAACTAGTTACACTGTACTAAATTTTTGTTGTTGATTCATACGTAAATATTGATTAATTATAACAGTGTAAATAAAGTTGATTTCATAAGAAATTATCACTTTTTTATAAACTTTGTAATACATTCACTTTATCATCTTTTATACAGTTGATTTTGGAATGAAAAGGCAAAATAGTTTTGATGTGACGATTCCAGCCGGATCGAAATTGGTGCCGGATTGCAATCCCTAGCAATAGCTGTAAAAGCGTGAAGCGCAGAAAATACGTAAATACTCTAAGTAAATGGGAATCTTAAAACCTTATTAGACAGTACAAGAATACCAACATCTTAGTATTCTATGCTTCTAATTAGATGATCCCCTTCTGTTTTGGGGATGCGTTGTTGTATTGATTCAACTGCATGCCCATAGAACATTAGAGATGTTAATGGATTACCGGTCATTTTTGTATCGAATGATAACGTCTATGAATGACTCAATTTTAGATTATAAATATAAAAATGCCATAATTCGGTGCTCGAACTGAGTTCGGAACACACTGGAAAGAGGTTAATCACATTCATAACATATTTTAGATTTAATGAATGCAGTGGCGTAGCGAGGGGAAGTGGCACCAGGAGTATAGTATGATTTTTTCGCCCCCCAGTTGTCATCAGTGACTTATCAAGTGTAAATGGCTCCCCGGGCATAGTATTTTTTCCTCTTCTTTACCAAATTTTGCTTTAAAAAAGGTATATAAATGCATTAATGTTTTGTCTCCATGGCGCCACCTGAGACTGTCATCCCCCTTGTCCCCCAGTAGCTACGTAACTGAAAGAATGTTTGAGAATTTTCTTTCGATATCAAGTGTGGTTTAATTTCCTTATCATATTGTTTCCAGCTCTTCATGTTTTTACGATTTTTGGAGACTAATAATTTGTTTTCCAAGGACAGAATATTTTAATTTTTGATTGATAGGATTTTAACTCAACTTTACGGCTTACAAATGTGATGGAATGTGTGAGAGAAAAGACTAATAGTAACTGTGTTCGCTGTAGACAAATTATGTGTCAGAATAGTAGGTAGTGAAATATCAAGAAATCAAATTTTTCCAATTGGTTTGTATAAGGCACATATTTGAAAGAAAGTATGCATGTTCGGTAGGTTTTGCATGCATATAAGATGAGTTTATCCGTTGCCTAACGACTAGGTGTTAAAGCTCGCAAAGACCTCTCTGTCTCTGTTTTATAATATTGTTTACTCATCCACGTTCCCACAATTCACTTGCGACTTAATAGTAGTAATTCGCAGTTCAAATTACTTTAACATTCAGATTTGAACTTATACGAGGACTATTTTAGGACCTACATCTTAATTTTGTACTGCTGTCAGATGATTAAGTCCAAAATGATTATTATATTCTCTTCACACTATACTACGACGCTAAACACGAAGCTCTCCATATTGGGTAAATATACAGGAAAGTCGAGGGGAGAACACTCCAACTGATTGTTCGAATAATTTTCAAGCTTGTTGATGTCATACTGTTAATTAAAAATAAATGTAAAATTGACTTCCATTCAGGCCCGTGCCTAGCGTAATCGGCACCGTCGTGCAAATGCCTAATGAACGCCTTTTTGCGGTGGCGATATTAGGGGAAAATGGCTTATGGTTAACATTTGACCTAACTTAACCTGATGGCTTATGGTCAACACTTGACCTAACTTAACCTAATGGCTTGTGGGTAACAGTTGACCTAACTTAACCTAATGGCTTATGGTTAACAGTTGACCTAACTTAACCTAATGGCTTATGGTTAACAGTTGGCCTAACTTAACCTAATGGCTTATGGTTAACACTTGACCTAACTTAACCTAATGGCTTATGGTTCGCCTTTTTGCACATATGGACGGCGTGGGCCTGCACCCATTGTTTTTTCCGAGATAAAAAATTTGAAGATCAATATATCTGCATTACAAAGATATGCGCTTCTAAGAAGTGTAATGACATATGGCAAAATCAATTGGAATGAAAGAGAGACCAAAAACTTGAAATTCTTAACACAATTAAAATTTCAGAATGAAATCTAACACACTCATTCGGAGTAGGAAATCGCTAAGTACACTTTAATCGACAGTTTAAATTACAAATGTTTTCATTCCCATCATGCCTAAATGGATATTACAAATGAAATTTCGTTATTGCACCGAAATCGCAAGTGCGCCTGATAGATTCAAATAAAAATAAGTTGAAAATGTATGCGCCGAGACTGAGAAAGTGATGGATGAGCTATCTCTACACCGCCTACCTGTTGTGAAACTTTTTTACCTTCTTCTTACGAAACTTCGATAATGCGACCACAGTTGGAATGAGTCTGCCTCTGAAAGTAGTCCTATCAATCCTGGCTAATTCTTCCAGTCCAGTGGCGGCGAGTAAAGGGGACGAGGGGGGGGGGCGGTCCCGCCCCTACTTTTCTTAGAAAAATGATTTTTTAAATTTTTTTTTAGCTGTTTAAAACTAGGAACCATAAAAATCATAATATTCGGGAAAGATAGCTAATTTTGTAACAAAATTTTAAAATTTTGTTGTTTACCCCCCTATGCTCCCAGATTTTAGATATCAGTAAAATTTTTGCCCCCTCATTTTTTTCACCCAATCTCCGCCACTGTCAAAGCCCCTGGACTAATATTCAGCCGAATTCATGTAAGGATTAATTAAAAAGTAAAATTTCTTGAATTTGAAAACAAACCAATTACTGCAGCGTCTGGAATTCAAGAGATAACAGCAACTTCACCCACCCGATATCATTTTAGAATATTTATTTTTGGCGAGAAGGCTGATAGTCGTTTCGTGTTTAGCTATTTGAAAATAAATGCGCAGGTTTGCGTCGGTTGTTGAGAAAGAAAGCAAAAGTGTGAAGTTCATTGCTCGCGGTGTTCCTCCCTCTGTGTTTGCTGACGAAGTGCGAACGAACTTATCCACAGGGTTTGTTGCCGTCTTATCATCCCTCACTTATCATTCGAACCACTCACGAGAGGAGCACGTGCGACTCAGATAAGCTCAGCCCGAAATCGGATGATCCTTTCTTCGAAGAGACAGTAATTAAAGCCAATTATGACGAAAAGGGCAAAAAATAATTTCAATGCCCTGGGTGCCATAATACCTTGCTACGTCTATGCACTAGAGCCTTTTAGTTTTTTGAGATTTACACAAGTCTCCAGGATGGTTGCTGACCATATGGCTTTCGCATGCTTGGCAGTGGCGTAGCAAGGGTAAGTGGCGCCCGGAGCATAATATTATTTTTTCGCCCCCTCGTCATACTCAGCTTAAAAAAGCGACAAATACGCACATATATTTTCCCTCCATTATCCTCTACGAGTGGCGTGGGGTCTGTCCATACGCCCCTTACCCCCCAGTAACTACGGCACTGTACATAGAAAGCACTTGCATTGGTGATTAATCCTTTAAAGAGCCATTTTATAGCAGTGATATAATAAAATAACTCTGGTATTGAGATTAATTTAAGAAAATAAATTCATTTAGCTTATTGGATGACATTCATTTGTTTCTACTTAAAACTATTAATTAATACTAACTAATCACATTGTCAAGACATGACGTTATGGTTTGAGATGAGAAATTGGAACACCTAGGTTTTTGTTTCATTGAGAAATTTGGCGAAAACTTAAGGAAACCTTAAAAATCGCATTTAAGAATTGATGAACTTGGTGGTAAGTATATTTAACAAGGCCTTAGAAAGGATTAAAATAGGTAACCTCCTCTATCCATAGTCTGGTCAGAGTCCAGTGGCGTGTAGAGGATAAATGGAACCGAAGTATAATGCAATTTTTTCCCCTCAGAAGTGTAACAAGGATGAATGGCGCCCCGGGCATGATACTATCTTGGACCCCTCTTCATGTTTGATTTTAAGAATTGACATAAACACACTAATATTTTGTCACCATTGGGACTCCTAATACTGGTGTCAGAGGCATATGTACCCCCTTTGCTCACCTGCTGTTACGCCACTGTCCTTTTCGGCTACAAAAAAATTTTGTGACCTCATCTATGCACATAAAATGATTTTGCGATCCGAGATTTACACTGAAGAGCCAAAACATTATGACCACCTACTCAATAATGCGTTGCGCCTCCTTTGGCCTTCAAAACAGCTGCAACTCGCCTGGGCATAGATGCCACAAGTTTTTGGTACATGACTGGAGACAGGTTGTACTAAATGTCTAAGCAGCGGTCACGCAAAGTCGAGATATTCGGACATGGTGGTGTTTGAGCTCTGAGCTGCTGCTCCATGACATCCCAAATGTGCTCCATCGGATTAAGATCCGGCGAGTTAGGTGGCCAGGACATTAAGTGGAATTCATCAGTATGCTCCTCGAACCACTCCAACACAATCCGAGCCTTTTGACATGGGGCGTTGTCCTGCTGGAAAATTCCATTTCCCGTTGGGAAGACAAACGCCATGTAAGGGTGCAACTGATCCGCAGTGATGTTCAGATAGTTCGAAGCTTTCATGGTCTGTTCTACCACAACTACGGGTCTGAGAGCCACCCATGAGAACATCCCCCAAAGCATAATACCGCCACCACCAGCCTGTGTATGGCTTGCTGTACAAGAGTGGAGCAACTGTTAGCCTGGCAGATGGCGTACCCTGACACGACCATCAACGTGATGAATGAGAAATCGGGATTCATCCGATCAGGCAACTCTCTTCCACTCATCCATGGTCCAGTTTCGATGTTCCTGGGCCCATTGTAGGCGTAGTTGACGATGACGATCGGGCAACAGAGGCACACGAGTGGGACGTCTGCTGCACAGTCCCACATCCAACAGTATCAGCTGAACTGTGTGTTCCGAAACACTTGCGCTTGGACCTACATTGTTTGTGGGCTGTCAGCTGAGCCACTGTCTGGCGCCAATTCTGCTTTAAAGAAGCGAGACAGTCTCCGACGTCCTTTTTCTTTGATGACGCGTGGACGACCAACACCTTGGCGTCTACTGCTGGTGTCACCGTCATTTATCCACTTTGCATGAATACTAACAACGGCAGATCGTTAACAAACTACCAGTCGTGCAGTTTCGGTGATACTCGTTCCGAGTCTTCGGGCCATTACGATCTGCCCTCTATCAAATTCGCTTAGATCAGCAGCCTTTCCCATCACTCACAAAAGTAAGTGCAAGAATGATTACTTACCTTCTCCAGCAGCTGTTGAATACCATTCTCACTTACGTGCCCTCCACGTCATCCAGACGAGTTCATTGAAAAATGTGGGGATGGTCATAATGTTCTGGCTTGTCAGTGTATATACAAATTCAAAATAAAACTGGCAGTGAAGTGATTACATGATGAATAGAAAAAATAGCTAAATACATTTATTTAGAGGATTTTAAGGAAATATTACAAGTTTTCTGAGTTATGTTTACTTTTTAATATTGGAAAAATATGATAAACACTGTTTATGACTTCCCCAACACATTTGCTACCCTTCTTGGGGTAAGATGTCCCGATCTATGCATGGTAGGCTGATGCTACTAGGGAAAGAAAAGAAAAAAAAATATGGATAATAATATCGGATAAGATTTTGCAAAGAGCTTCTTTGATCGTATCAGCAAATAATAAAATTTATTAAGGTCGATTTAAGCTGACATGATAAACGTAAATTGATCCGCACCAATTCAGATCTTATATCAACTGTGCATACTGCATTACTGCTAGTAGTTCTTTTAAAGCTTGAAATAATTATTTACTTTATCTTTATATTTTCTTTGATAATGTAGTTCTATCTCTTATATTAGAACTTTAATTGGGTTTGATTTTTGTATTAGCTCCAAATGTTGCCTAATTTATTTAATATCATTTTCTCTTTACATGAGAATCACTCATGTTCATTAGCTTTATAAGAATAAATCTAATTTACGTAAATTGTAATGACATTTTTTTGGATTTAGGATATATTTAATTAATTTCGTCTTAATAATTTATTATATTATTGAAGCCAAGCTTCTTAACTCAGGTCCTGGATGGGGAGTTAGCGTGGAAAAACCGACCGTCACGGGCGGAAGTATGTCATATCAGCGCAGGCGCAGTTTACATTCCTAACTTCGATTGCGTTGTTCATGAAACGGAGGAGTGTCATATCAGCGCAGGCGCTGTCGACATTCCTAATTCGAGTGCGTTGTTAAGTTCAAAAGTGAAGTTCGTGCTGCAGGCGTTGCAATTTACCATAACAAAAGTTATACTACTAATATTTTCACCCCAAATCTACGTATATCATTGGCATATACGGAGGATTTAAATGTTCGAGTTTTACGTATTTCGAAACTTTTTAATAGGGAAGGGATTTCGGGCTGGCAAATTCGAACTCGCAAAAGGACGCTATCCCACTGCGCCGTGCCCCGTCCAAAAGTTGAGGTTCCTTGCACTTTTTCTACTTAAAAGGTTTGTGCAAAATGTAAGCAAATTCTCTAATAACACAGGCCAAGAAGATAGATCATTGGCTCTTGCACGCTTAGTCATATCCCGTAAAATTTAGTTATACAGTGCTGTTCAAAATTATTAGAACGCTACAGAAAATTTTACACTTTTTATTACAGAAAATAAATGTGTTTATTTATATCTTAACTGTGTATTAATATTATTATAAATTCTATCGTATACATTAGAAAAAACTTCAAATAACTCAAACTTAATCGCAAAATAAGTCAGAATTGGAACACTTTCATATACAGTAGAACCCAAGGATTCCGAAATTTCGGATAATCCAAACTCTTTTTTTTTTTAATTTACTGAAAAATTTTTACTGAAAAATTAAGGGAAAATGACAATTACGAATCCGAAACAAAGCTAATGTTTATTCCTAACTTAAAAGAAGCATTCGAATTGGTCTTGACGAATGAATACGGCACCTTAATGAGTAGAAACAAATTCAGACATCTTCTTTTTACTCTCAACTTGCTTGCCACTGTACCGTGCGAACCGCTGCGTGCTCATTCCGTACGCTTTCACAGAGCACCCAGAGTCAATACTCTACTGCATTTGGTATATCAAGAGCATTTTACCGAATTTCCCGGAATCCGAACAAAAGTCAGCTTCAATTAATTCGGATTCCCGCATTTCTACTGTAACTCTAAATTCAAAATTATTCGAACGGCCAACAACTTACAACGAAAAATTAACATAACTATTTTTACAATTTTTAAAAATAATATAACAATATTAACAACAATATCGGTGTTTAATGTTTATATGGGCCTTCTTTGGCCTCAATCACTGCTTTCAGTCTTTGATTCAGGCTATCAACCAGTTTCTGCGTTGTCTCCTGGTTGATACTGTGCCATTCATTTTTGATCGTCTCAAAAAACTGATTTTTATTTTTTTTCTATATTCAAAAAGAAATTTCTGATTCAAAACTGACCATAAATCTTAGATGAGACTAAGGTCTGGTCTTTGTGGTGGTCACTCCAGTATCTTAATCTTGGTTTTTGAGAAAGAATCTTTGGAAATATTTGACGTGTGTTTTAGGTCATTATCTCGCTGAAAGACATGCTTTCGATCCACACTCTAATTCCTGATTGATTTCTTCAGATTTTGGGTGGCGCAGTTTAGCCAGGATTGGCTCTTGCGCCATTAAATCTCAATCAACCAACCAATCAGATTTTGGGACATGATATTGTTACAAAAATCGTTCTGTGGGTGTATAGTGTAAAATGTCCAACACGCAGGTGAAGAATGAAGGTTTATTCACAAACATGCAGGAAAACACGTAGCACAGGTAACAGGAAACAAAAGATATCGCACAGATTAGCAACGTGAACAGACAACAATTCACAGGTAATAACAGTTCAGCACTTTGATATTTAGCAACACAAACAGTCAGCAAATAACTAATAACGACAAAAACAGCACTTTCAATAGCGCTCAGCTCACCAGCTTCCTGGCTCGCACTGTCCCATGTCCACTCAACCGGTACGGGTGCTGTAGTGGCAAGACGAAACTCTAAAGTCGTTCCAGTGGATCAACACCACACTCTCTGATCCAAACGCGGTCCTTATATACTCTCTCCGACAGGCCGTGACGTCACATGGAGTTTTCTCGTATATTCAAGCGTATTTCCTTTCCTTAATAGAGATACCGAGAGAAGGGTCGCATTTTCTGGAATCATCGCGAAGGTCGTCAAAATGGTCGCCAAGGTCAGGGATCCGGAACAGCCGCTGCCCGTCACTCCACGCTTACCCTGTAAAACTCCCTCCCCAACTATAAGACTAGCGAGGCAGGAAAGCAACATTACATCTTTGTAGCAATATCAACGTATACATGTTTACAGTCATTTTACCGTTCACCATCACAATTTCACCAACACCTTTAGAGAGAAACAACCCCATATCATCACAGTTCCACCTCAGTGTTTTACTCTCTGTAGAATATTCGTCATTTTAAGAGCCTCGCCTGATCGTCCCCGAACTCTTTAACGTTATTTTTTTACCTAGAAAGCTTTCGTATGACTATGAAACACTGTCCCAGAATTGTGAAACCTTCGAAATATGCTCTTTGCAAAGGCCAAGCACATTGCCATGTTTTGTTTTGAGTTGTATGGTGTTTTAATTTGTGCACAACTTATTAACCCTGAGTTTTTGATTATAAGGCAAACTGTTAGAGCTGACACAATTCAATTTCAAGTCTTTCACAATCTCTCTTCACGATATATCGTTCTTTTTCTGTGCAAATCTTACATTCATAGAGTCTTTTCGGTTTTCTGTCTCACCCTCTCTTGTTTTCGATGGATCCTGTCGTCTCATACTTCTTGCACAAATAGTAGATACCCAACATCAACAATTTACATATTTTTTGCTGGGTTTTCATATGATACCCCATCCTTTCGATCTTCATTTTTGCGGTGGCGAAGATCAAAAGGAATCTTTTAGTTCTTGAGCATTACTGTTGGCTTGACTGCTTCATAGACCAAAAAAAAAAAAATTACTAAATAAATTAATCTGTTAAAATTATTAAAATTTACCAAAATAAAAACAAATCCAATTCGTACTCACTTAAATATAACCTTTGTCATCAGTCGTTCGAATAATTTTGAACAGCTAGAGTAAGCTGTTTTAAGCAATAATTCTTTCTAAGAAGTAGTGATATTTCATGAAATAACTAAAACTTATATGCATTTATAGAGGATGATATAAGATATAGAAAATCAAAACAAAATTTCAAATTATCAAGTTTTTAAAATTTTATGAACAAAAGATGAAATTTTAACAGTCCGTTCTAATAATTTTGAATAGCACTGGCTTATATACGCAGTTAAACAATCATATACTTTTTGATAACATGGGTATTTACTTTTGTCAACTGTCTGTAACGCCACTTGATTAGATTAGTTATATTAACGTCCCGTTTTGAAGCAATACGCGGGCTATTTGGGGTTGGACCTCGTAATTTTGAACCGCGGTCAAATGAAAAAAAAAAAGACACTTGAGCTGGCATCCCCCTCACCAAACTTCCGTACCATACCAGCGGAAGGACGTGTAACGCCCTTGGAAGAGACTCCACTGAAATAAATTGTTATTTCAATTTATCTTTTAAAGCTCACACATACACTTTAACACAAAAATTCAAGGCTGCTAATGTACGAGTTAAAGAATGCCTCTCAGATATCATAATTTCGATTACAGGTTAAGAAAGGAATAATCAGAATACAAGGAAAGGAAAATGGAATCTAGGATTTCTCGTAGCTGCTTAGGGAATATCAGATCAGGCACTTTATGGCACTATCATTTGCATTATGAAGCCAAGATAAGAAGTAATGATTATTCATTTTATATCGAGTTTCTATTGTTCTACTTTTTATATTTTTTCAGGTTTTCTACCGAGAAAGTGTATCAGGTCATTTCATTTCTGATCACTTTATGATGTTGTCATTTGGATGTTAATAGCAAAAAAAAAAAAGAAAGAAAGAAAGAAATATTCATTTGATAATGAGTTTCTGTTGTTCTATATTTTAGATATTTTTCCGGTTTTCTGCAGTTAAAGTATAAAACAGGGGAAAAAAACCCATTTGACTTCCATAAGTGAATAATAAATGTTTTTATGGTACATGAAAGAAGATGAAATTCATTTAAAAAATTAACACTGAATATAATACAAATAATATTAATCTATTTATATAGTCTTTCTACCAATAATCACTTAAAATTAAACCAATAAACAATTTTCTGAAAAGCAAAATTTGGTTTTAAAAAAGTAAATGGATCAATTCTTTATTTAAATTATACTTCTATAATTGCTGAAAATATAGTGGTAATTTTAGGATGAGACCATAAAGTCGTCACAAAATGTGACATAGAAAAAGAAAAAAAGAAATCGTTGCTTAACAAGCAACATCACCTATCTCAATTTTTTGAAATTTCAAAGGGAAGAAAAATATGAACTTTTCGCAACCAATAACAAATATTTCTGAATTTTTTTAACGTCTGATATGAACATGAGATCGCATGTTCCTATCAGATGTGAGAAACAAAAATTCAGAAGTATTCGTTATTGGTTGCGGAAAAATTCAGCTTTTTCTTCCTCTTTGAAAATTCAAAAAATTTGGATAGGCGGTGTTGCTTGTTCAGCGACGAAATGTCGTCATATAGATGGCCAAGACACTTAGATTGAACATGAGATATGATGTGAACATGAGATCGCATGTTCCTATTAAACGTGAAAAACAAAAATTCTGAAGTATTCGCTATTGGTTGCGGAAAAATTCAGTTTTTTCTTCCTCTTTGAAATTTCAATTCTGCTTACATAATTAATAAATAAACTGTAAGCAATTTTATTCAATAAAGTAGTAATAATCTTAATTTTAAACTTTAATCATTTTTAAAATAATATATTTTTGGTTAATTGCCGAGTTGTGAAAGAAAGTCTAGTCTCTTTCACAACCGATCTGTAGAGATCGAGGGCATCGAACGGAGAATTACGTTACTAATAAAATGATTTTTTTCCTGCAATTGATTTTTTTATGTGCCCTATGCAACTTGTAAAAGAAAGGCGGTACTTTGCAAATTCGCCTCGGGCGGGAAAAGTTGCTACTACGCCACGAATTTAAGCAATGATCAAAATTCTTAAAGAATATTATTAGTTCCCAGAAGTATAAAGGTGCTGTAAAAATGTTTTTACGATATTATATAATATAACAAAAATATTTTTAGATACGATATTATATAATATCGTAAGAATATTGTCAAGTATCTTGTGAGACTTGGTTTGTTTTTTCCTTGGAAGCGGGTACCGAAAAACTCAGCACTGCACTAGAATAGAGATACTAAGAATTTACTATATTCAATAAATGAAGTTCTTGACAGATCCCACTTTTAAAGTCTAGTTCCAACGTGGAATTGCTTGAACTTACTTACACATTCTCTAGATCATACTTGTTTCGTTCTCTATGCCGATCCTCTTGTGAAAATAGTCAAAGACATAAAATGAGTAAGGAAGGGAAATCAGCGATTTAGGCATGGAAACTCTTGAAAAAAAAAATTTAAAATTATTTTATCTAATATATATATATATATATATATATATATATATATATATATCATTATGCACAACTTGATCAGGTACCAACCGGAAGCATTTTTTTAAATTAATTATCTAGTTCTAAGAAAAATTGCTATTCTTGTTCCAAGGATTTAAAAAAGGTAAAATCTATTCCTTTCATACTTCAGTTATTAAAAGTAGTTACTTTAAAAAAAAATATTTCCACCAGGATTTCGTCCTCCAAAGAAAATTCCGACAAGAATCAATCTGATCCATTTTTTAAAACAGGTACTTTAATTACTTAATTGCATAAGCTGAATTCTAAGTCCAATTTTAATGTTCGAAAATAATGTGTATACATTTAACTGAAAAATTATATTATTTATTTTTCAATTTTCGAAAATAATCTTTTACTGCGTATTCAAAATGCAATGCGAATTTGCAAATGCAAAACCAAATTTTTATTCATACTTCCTATTTTTCCAGCCATATCAGAATTCTGTTGCCAAGTTAATTTATTATACTATTTAGTTCGAAAATGCTTAATCCTCTGTGTTATCTCAACTTGAATTACGTAATTAATTTTCAAATGTAGTAACAGTTTTTGATGTTCTTAGAAAACTATATTTAATTTCATATTATTTGAAAAATCTTAATTTTTAGAAATGTTCCAATGGGTGTTCCCTAATTCCTTCGCCATTTTGTTTTGGTTCAATTGATCAATCAGTTAGAACAATATTCTTCGTTAATTAAAAGAATTGCACGTTTATTTGAAAATTGTGACTTCTGGTTTGGCGGCCATATTTATTTTCAAACCCGCTTTGCAAACAGAATAACGTTATTTTCATGTTCTGAGAAAACGATAATTTGTCTCGTGTCAAAAAATTTCTCAACCTTTCAAAATAACCCGATAATCCACCCGTGGATATTTGCTAATTCCTTCGCAACCTGCAAAAAACTCACACTGCTATCAGATATTTTATCTTATTTCCAATGCCTTGCATTATGTATGTGATAAGATTCGAGTCTTTTGTCAGCAATGCGACTCGAAATCTGTTTCGTTATCTCCATTAATGTTCCATATTAGGTTTATCCCAGGAGGGAGAGCGTCACACAACTTCCTAAAGGGGATGCTATCGGACAGCTCCTCAAGGCTTCGACAATAGTTCGATACACCAAATAAGGTGGTCGCTCAGAAGCATACCAAAAGCGGCTTGTTTTCGAGGAGGGAGACTTCTCTTGGAAACAGTACCTACTTGACATTTTTACCTTGCGAAATTTCTAGAGACAGGGCAAAAAAATGTGAAATGTAACCAGGTGTTGTTATTGTTTGTTTGAACTTAGCAACAAGAACAAACAAGATTTGTTTATTGAATATCTGCGTCATTAGTGTTGCACACAATGTTGCATCTTTTTTCGGAGCTGTTTTGGAAATGCCAAACGATTTTCAAAAAAGTTTTAACTTTTCATATTTATAATTGTCACACTTTAGAAAAGGAAATTAAAAAGGAATTTCAGGGTTAAGAAAGAATACATTTTTAAATCTTCGACAATTAATTTTTTCAAAAATTAACTTTTTCATATAGAAATTGTAATTGGTGTTCAAATAACTGAAACTAAGCCACAAGCGAGTCTTTCTCTAATCGTTAATTTCTGTACCGTTAGTTTTATTACCTCATACAGGAACTTTCCCCCCCTTAAAAGTTCCTTGAATTAAAACTTAAAAAATTTATTTAATTATCTTACTGAATCAATCTCGATGATGAAACTTCTTAGCCATCTCATGTTCTGCTTCCTGTTCTTGAACTCCTTTAAAGCTACAGTCAAGTTTTGTTTGAGATTAAAAATCTATCCGGAATTTTTAAATAATTTATCTTAAAATTGAAGAAAATAAACTTTTATTTTATTATAAGAACTAAAAAAAACCTTTCTACAATTTTTCATAAGGATTAACAGCACTTATTTTATCTTGGTGATAGTTGTGTTGAATTTTGTGACCATAGATATCAACTTGAAATTATAAACCTATAGGAAATAAAGAATTCTAAAAAGCCTTCACGAAGTCCAAATTTATTTTTGAAATTAAATTCAAATAGTTTTGTAATGAAATGTAGTACAAGAATATGACGAATATTGATAAATGTTCAAAATAACTTCCAAATTTTAATGCTGAGTTTAATAAAAATGAAAAGGGACCCGCGACAGAGAAAATAACAGTATTATTCAGATTTCTTCGAAGGATTAACTCTAAATTTCTTTTATAAATTATTATTCACTGGATGCCTGGATGGTTAATAATGGTGTCAGATGGCGAATATTGAAAATAAAAACTTTTTTTTTATTCCCCTTATTTCACATCCACTTCAATACAGTATACTCTCCATTATCCTTGCGCGGATTATCCGTGCTCATTCCGGGCTCATAAAAAATTTAAAGAGAAACATTTTCACGCTTATCATGCATGTAAAATCGATGTTGATATTCGATCGACAGATTCATTCCGTGAAACTAGTGAGCCGTGACGGCGGCGGCTAAACAATAGATTTTTTTTCCTCCACGTGCAATATCTACCGGTTCAACCCCTAATTTTCCGACAAATGAATCATCCACTTCCTGCTAGCTCATTCTCGTACGAACACGCTTCTTCCCGACACGTCATCCTTTAATTTCTTCGTCTTCTTTCACTTTCGCACATGTTCCTTTAGTTTTTGCGTCTTGTTTATCGTCAGTTAGTAGCGTGAAATTGTTTACTGGTAAAAATGAGTGGTGTGGACCGAAAACGAAACGTTTTAAATGTTAAACAAAAATTAGAAATCCTTCAAAAACTTGATAAGGTATACTATGATGATCAGCTAGTACTGATGCAGAAGATGTACTAAATGAGGGAAATACAATTTCTCATTCTGCTGCTCTGCAATCTGTGGAAACTTTGTTAGATTATATGGGACAAAGAGGATTTGATTACGGTGACATTACTGCGGTTCGTAAAATATGCGTCGATATACGACAAGAGATGAACAAACAGCAGAAGCAAAGACGCATTACAGATTTTTTAAGCAGTAAATGTTAAAAGGAAAATTCCTAGTTTGATGTTATACAGCATGCAAATGTAAGTAATTTTTATATTTTTGTACTGATGTTGATTTTTCATTAATAAAAAGGAATTTTCGGATTATCCGTGTTTTTCTATTGTCCGTGCGATCCCTCCCGGTGATTAACCCGGATAATCGGGAGTGCACTGTAATTGGATATTATGATGTTTAATGGCGAGATTAAACGTGTTCAAAATTCGCGATGACGAAACATTTCGGAAAATCGAAATTCGAAGGCTTAATTTCTTTTCGCTTAGAAATCTGAAATTTGTGTTAGAATTTTGCGTTGAAAGAAAATGTCTGTCTGACGAAATTTCTGTCATTACTTTAAAATAGTGTTGTGAATTTTTTTTATTTAGAAGTTGAAGGGAGATTGCTTTTAAATCCTTCATTTAGATTTCTTCCAAAATTAATAACTGAATCTATTTATAATCATGCAATACACTTTAAATGGACAACGTCGATTTAATTGTAGAATTCTTTGAAATCACATTCTTTTTTCGGAATAAAAAGAATATGACTTCACAGCGCCGAGTTTGATTACAAAAGTGTTTAAATGCAAAATTTGCTCATTTGCAGTTATTTATTAATTAATTTCTTAATGTTAAGAAAAACATTTCACCCTGCTTATAAACAGGATGATATTTAAAATATTGTAATGTTATATACTTTAGAATTATACTTCATAGAATAAATACTTTGGAATTGTTAGCCGCATGAATTTCATTTTTTTAAATGTATTCTGGGGTAAAACATTCAACGAGAATTTCTTCGTTATTATTCAGAAGTTTAGTTGAAATTATCCTTGATTATAAACGGAGGAAATTTTATAGAAAACTGGCATTTTTAGTTGGTTCAAGGTAATAACTTGTAACAGTGTTTTGTTATGAGAAAAAAGAGCGACAGCGATTGGGGGCAAAAGTGGGATAACAAAAATTTTACAGACACCTGAAAGAACCCCGGAGTATAGTGGGTGGACAACAAAAATTAAAAATTTATGTTGAAAATTAGCTAGCTTTCCCTGACACTTTTTCTTATATATGTAATTCCTAAGCAGCTAAAATGAAATAAAAACTTAATTTTTCCCGCAAAAAGTGTGGGGACGCCACCCCCTTGTCCTCGGACACGCTACTACTGAGAAAAAATATTCTTCTGCATAGCTATTTAACTATACCTTTTGCGATGTTATTTATATACAGGGTTCCCACTTATATCCGTTACACCACCATTAACTTCTAAACGGTGACAGCTTAGGCCATAAAGTTGGTGTCTAGGCATAGTAAAAAGGCTATGCGCTACTCGATGAGGCAACTTGCAACGCCATCTATCGGCAAATTTTTGAATTAGCGGTCCTATCTCGTAAACGGTGAAAGATACGAGGAAAAAGTCAATTAGAAAGTTGTAGAGCACTCTCGATTTAGTACGAAAAAATACCTTGCTCACATTAATATTCAAAACAGAATGTAAAAAATGGACATTTCTTTGATTGTGATTTTCAACACTATGGCGTCGTGAAACGCGAGCGAAGCGAAAAATCCAGCCCAGAGTGCAAATGTGTATAGTGGCTAACGGAGCATGCATTTTGAGCAATATAAATAAAGGATCCAGAAGACAGGGACGTGTCTCGTTTTCTTTCTTCCACTCTTTATGACATGAAAATTTTCGAAATCGTGACCAAACAAATGTTCATTTCTTGCATTCTGTTCTGAGTATTAATGTGCGCAGGGTATCTTTTCGTACTAAATCGAGAGTGGCTCTACAACTTTCTAATTGACTTTTTTCTTGTATCTTTCACCGTTTACGAGATAGGACCGCTAATTACAAAATTTGCCGATAGATGGCGTTGTAAGTTGTCTCATCGAGTAGCGCATAGACTTTTTACTATACCTAGACACCAACTTTATGGCCAATGCTGTCACCGATTAGAAATTAAGGAGGGTGTAACGGATATAAGTGGGGACCCTGTATATTCAGATTTTCAAGAATTTGAATGAGGGATATTGTACGTAAGTATATTGCACACTTGGGAACAATGTAAACAATTTAAACCTGCACTATCATTAACAAGATTAAAGAAAAAAAAATTTCGTCACTTTTGATAGGATATGACGCTGCGCTTTTTGAAACATTATAAAATCATTTGTACAGTTGGTAAATTCGTGATTGAATGGCATGCAAGTCGGTGAAATGCTAGAGAAGCGAAATAAAATCGAGTCAATTCGACGTCAATATGAAGTCGTCTTTTACCGTTTAACCACACATTGTACTACGCTGAGCTGTGACATCATACTCTTTTACTACTGCACAATTCACAATGGTGTGATATTTGTAAATAATATTTAAAAAAAAACATTTCATCTAATTGATATCCACTATAAGTTTTATTTAGTTCGTATGAAGATACAATGACGTCATAAAAATGTAATTTACTTTAGAAATAAAGTAATAACAGGCACGCGTGTAGGTATGAAGAAGTGAAGCGTAGAAATGTATTGGCAACGCCTCAAGTTATTTTGTTTTGTAAACATTGCCTGGCAACGAAAATGAAGAAAAATGATTTTGTATTCGATCTTGTTAACTTAAAGAATTTTGTTCTAAATATACAGGATTAGCCTAAATGATTCATCGGGTTTCAAAGGACTGTTTATTTACAAGTATACGACGTACAAAAAAGGGTGATACATGAAAAGATACATACACTCACCAAGTTTCGTGTTCCCAAGTTTCGTTTCATACTACAAATGTTGAATGTGTGAGCACAATTGTCCGCGACTTTCTCAACAGAGAACTGCATCGCTGGATAGGGCGCTCTGGTCTGGATGATGTTCCTCTGTTGCCATGGCCCCCCAGGTCGCCAGATCTCACGCCATGTGATTTCTTCCTGTGGGATTATGTGAAGGACAAATTTATGTAGCCCCAATGCCAACAACGCTGCAAGCACTGCAGGAACGCATCACTGCTGGTGTGACGGACATTGACGGAAACATGCTACTGAACGTCTGGACGGAACTGGATTACCGTTGGGATGTGTGCCGGGAAGGGAACACACATTGAACATTTGTAGTATGTACCAGAAACTTGGTGAGTGTATTTATCTTCTCATGTTTCACCCGTCTTTGTACGTCGTATACTTGTAAATAAACAGTCCTTTGAAATCCGATGAATCATTTAGACTAACCCTGTATTGTAAATAACCTTTTCGTATTAAAACAAAAAAATGTCTGCTTGTTGTATGTCCAGAATAAACATGTTGTTTGGTAGGAAAGGGTCATCCTACATCATCTAATGAGGGGTGCTGAACCTTTTTGCACTGAAAATCCTTATTAAATGTCAGCAGTTGGGCAAAAGGCTGCACGAGAAGACTCTTAAGGGTTATTGTTCTGTAACTGTTATGATTATATTATAGAAAATTATATTATTTCGATTTTTATTGTGAATAACTGGTAAAGCCGAATAAGAAATTCAAAAAGGCCACATCCGACCTTAAGGCCGCAGGTTCCCCACTCCTGATCTAATGCTTGAAATACAGTACAAGATAAAGACGTCTTTTAACGCTTAACTATACATTGCTGTGCCCTGCGCTGTGACATCATACTCTTTCACTACAGCAAAATAAACAATGGTTTCCGAAATTCAATCGGCGCCGTGAAATCCATTGCGCATTTCAGAGTAGGGAAAGTAGGGGTGGGAAAAACCTACCGGTCTAAACCTAAAACCGGGTTTTTTTTGTTTCAGTTAACCGGTTTTTTCGGTTATTTTTTGTCCCGTTTTAACCGGCTATTTTTTAAAAAAATTCAATAACCGGGTTAAAAAAACCGGATCGGAAGATAGGCTCGATTTTAGGTTCGACTAGACTAAAATTTACCAAGTTATAAAGCTTCGAATTTCATCATCTTAGACCAATCACCTTCAACCGCTTCCTCGAGGCGTTGGTTGGTTTGCGGATGACCGAAAGTGACTTTATGAACAGATATATATTGGCTAATGGATTGACTTCCTGCGAAAACAATACTAATAAAAAATTTTGTCTGCAAACGGCGTCTGTATTTTGTAGTCCAAAAATATTTATCTTTAGTCGGAAGTTCTGTGGCTTCCGAAAGATTAGTATTTGCGTTGAATGATGTTTTTTCCGATGAGAGGTGTCGACTCACGAATCAACACATTGCTGAAAGAGTCCTTATGAGCAGATTAGATGATAAATGTTGACCAATAAATTAATTTCTTGTGAAAACAATTGAAATAAAAAATTTTGCCTATAATACTTATTGTAATAATTACTCATTTATTATTATTACATATTGTATTAATCACTTTTTTATAATCATTACTTATTACATTAATTACTTATTGTATTAATACTTACTTATTGTATATTATTATTAATAAAACATTTTGTCTACAAACGTTGTTTCTTTAAAAAAAACAACCGAAAATCGGTTATTTCAAAAACCGGTTATTTTGAGCGGTTGTAAATGCCAGGTTAAAACCGGAGGTGAAAAAAACCGGTTAACCGAAAATCGGTTATTTCAAAAACCGGATATTTTCAGCGGTTGTAAACGCCAGGTTAAAACTGGAGGTGAAAAAAAACCAGGTTAACCAAAAATCGGTTGTTTTTGCAATAGTCGCCATCCCTAAGGGAAAGGATGTGGCATTTCAGTCAGCGTAAGACGACGTGCAGTTAGAGATGCAATGACTCGCGGAATTACTTTTGTTACGTGAGTGAGGGGTTACTTGAATTGACTACTTTGCAATGTTTAGGGGGAGGGGCATGTCATATTCTAAAGGTTTCGTACATTATTTAATTCTTTGAGGACGACTATCATGCATTCTCTCCCGACTGTCACAAATAAGTGTCGGCTCTTGTGACTTTTAGCTACCGACTGTCACGTCGCCGTGACACCAGCTTTAATACAATTAGGTTTAACTAGAAAAAGTGAGCCGGCCTTGAACAGCCACGCTCGATGGGAAACGTCAGCCAGATCGAACCGCACGTTTTCCGTACGGCCGTCCTTAAAGGGTTAATAAACATTGTAATTTACTTAAGTTGTAATATATTATAGGTACGAATGTCATTAATGTCTTAAATTTATTGCTAAAATTGAAGATGGACCAAAATTTTTGACCATCCCACCTATAGTGGCCCTCTGGTGTTGCACCAAGAGTACGTAGATGAGAAGCCGTCGTAAAAGTAAGCGGGGTCTCTCTTCTCCGGAGGGTACACCAAGGTGTCGGGCCGTGGCTGGTGATGGCCACTAGGACTCCAACCACAGCACTCGAGCTATCGCAGTGATTGTCATTCAGATACACCGCACACCCTAGCGCCAGATCGAGGTGATTTGATATGAGTCCAGCCTATAGTCCCGATCTTGATCCTAGCAGCTACCATGTGTTCCAGCTCGGAGAGCATCTTCCCAGTAACGTCGAAATGCAGACGGCTGTCACACGTTGGCTCAGCTCTTCGACACCGGTATACAGAAATCGGTTTCACGGTATGACGCGTGCATGTGGGGAGGAAACTGTAAGAGTGCTCTATCTGTTTCAATGAAATGTTTCCAAGTTATTATGCTTTGAGAACCAATAAATAAAATTCGGATCACCAAAACTGTCGATCTATATCAAAGTCTGGATATGAGTTGATATGAGCTTAGTTAGTAAAATTTAATAACATTTACGTCCCGGTTTGAAGCAACACCAGGGCTCATTTGGGACGGACCTCGTCATTTTGAACCGTGGTTAAATGACGAGGATGGCACACAAGCCGACACCCCTTCCCCAAACTTCCACGCCACACCATTTGGCTGACATTTTACGAAGATCGCGACTCTCGGTCGATAGCAGCAGGCGCAAAATGCAAGCTCGCTCCTCTTCACTATAGTACGAAGTTAAATGCAAAAGCGCCGTATTGTACAAGTCGATAAGAAAGTGCTGGGGTGAACACTCCCGCTAGACTCAAATTGATTTAGCACGTTGTGAGACACGAGGGAAAGGCATACCGTCGCTATGCTTAGTCATGACAATCGAGGATAATAATTAATCGGCGAATTTGTATTCATGATAAAAGTAGAAGATTCAGAAAAACTGATAGCTTGCTGATAAGAACTGTAAAACGTGCATATTTTTTCCCAAGATTTTATTGTAGCGATTACATGGAAAGGGATGCGTCGGTCATAAAGAAGTGAAGTGATGCTCCACGCGTTGATATGATTTTTTTCCAACTCGGCGCAAACCCCAAAAACCCCTAACATAGTTTCGGCGACTCGAAATTGATAGAAAAGTATGCGCACCGAAAAAGCATCCGTTCTGTGCTCTTCCCGTTTTTTACTTTCTCGTATACGAAGTATACAAAGAGAAAGTATTGTAATCGTCAAAAAATTCGAACTCGAGATTTTGACGAATCTACACGTTTTAGACTACCCCGAGTCCGAAAAACACAATTTTGGAATTATGTCTGTCTGTGAACATGATAACTCGAAAACTATTAGAGCTACGGGGTTGAAATTTGGTATGTGGTCTTGACACATAATTTGTAGGTTTCTATCTGTCGGCTTTCATGTGAACACTATAACTCAAAAACTGAATAGCTAGATCGATAAAATTTGGTACACAGTTTTATCATCAGGAATGTAGGTCCGTGTAAAAGTTTAGGCCAAATCCGTCAAAGGATTGACCGTCTGTCGGTCTATATAATCGCATACTTGTAAAAATTATATCTCCTAAACCCTTTGGATTAGATAAATAAAAATTGGTATGACGGATGCTAACATTAATTATTGATCTGTGCTCAATTTTCGTTTCAATCGGTTTAAAAAAGGCCTTCAAATTGCATATTCAATTTTTTTACAATTGTAGCGATTCCGTCATTTCCACGCGCATGCGCATTGGTTAGTCTTGCCGAGCGTGTAGCGATACTCGTGACCTTGGCGCGCGCTGAAGGAAACTAGTGGATAGTCATAGTATTCTGAGTTACAGTAGCTTCGAATTTTTTATCCACTTGGGGGGAGGGTAAATGACACCTTTTGGGGAAGTATACGAGAGAGTTTAGGGGAGACCACTCCCGCTGGTTCCTTTTAATGGACGGCAAAGATTGTTTTTCTGTAAATGATTACCAATGCTAGGCAATCCTGCTCAGTCTCAATTGCTGCTTAAACCACAGTACAAACCAGCGGGAGTGGTTCCCCTAAACTTTCTGGTATACGCCTAACACATATAGAGAAAACGATAAGCTGAAAGGCAGTAAAACGAACAAGAACCCCAAAGCGAAGTGGAATTAGAAGCCGGCGTAATTACCAATAGGGCTGGGTGTAAGATAAAGAAAACGAAATTTGCAATTTGAACGTCCTTTTTTTAACCGATTGGCAAATAAATTGGACATAAATCTACCATTAAGGTAAAAAGGCCACATGCCAAATTTTATTTATCAAAGTAATTTTTTAAAGAAGTTATTGCGTTCAAAAGTATGCGATTATACAGACAGACAGACAGTCAACCCTTCGACGTATTTTGTCCAAAATTTAAGAGAAACCTACAAATTATGTGGCAAGATCACATACCAAGTTTCATCGCTCTTGCTCTAATAATTTTCGAGTTATCGCGTTCATAGACAGACAGACAGACATAATTCCAAAATTGTGTTTTTCGGACTCGGGGAGGTCTAAAACGTGGAGATTCGTCAAAATCTCGAGTTCGAATTTTTGGACGATTACAATACTTTCTCTTTGCATACCTCGTATACGAGAAAGTAAAAGTGACAGAATTCGATGCACTAGTGGAGCTCTGGCAAAACTCTTAATCTTATATACGAGATAAGATTGAATAGCAGATTATCTCAAGGAGATAATTCTAATCGGAACCAACAAGTACTAAGACCCACTCTGTTTAAACTTTAGTTTAAAATGAGGTTTGAAAGTCCAGTAGCAAAGTACAAAACAACAAACGGTCAGCAATAATTCACGCGGCAGAATTAGTCGGGGTATTTAGGTTAACAAAGAGATTATAATTTCGGTGAGTTTGCTTACAGTCCCAGGACTCATGCGTGCGAAATCGCAGAGTAAAG
>BGPR01016150.1:0-27794 GCA_013235015.1 Araneus ventricosus
AGAATACAATCCATTTTAATCTAAACTAAAAAAGCTGAGAATCACCATCTGGAACTGGAACTAGAGTTCCAGGTCTTATCCAAAGAGAGAAACCAGACGAGAATGCCTTAATTCCATCAGTCGGAACCTTCAACCAGAACTGAGGTTTCAGCTCCACCCAATCTGCCACCGTCTCGCCCATGCCTGTTTCGTTTCCCCAGTTACATGTCCTGCGCCCTGAACAGAGTCTTGATTTGACCAGTGGCGGCTCAAGACCTTGATTCCAGGAACGATAGTCTTAAATGAACCTACAATGATGTGAGACGAAAAGCTGCCGACCCGCCACGTGGTCTCGAAATTCATGGATTGTCCAACCAGTCCGTAACATCAAAATGAATCCAACATGTTAAAGGTCAGGAACGCGGACAGAACGGAGATCTGAGATATTTTCCTTAATCTGTCTCCTTCCGAACTGATCGAACGTTTACCCCAAATGGTCCACAGGAGAGACCTCTCTCAGATGGACGACGACCAGGTAACCAATCATGGTTGTCCGAAAACAATGATTGTTATTGTCTATAATCCACGTAGTTTTAAACGGACATTAATTTAAATTAACTAGAGATTGAGAACTGACGGAGATGTGAAATCTGAGTTATCTTGCCTCTAGCTTGTTGAAGTATCCACGGATTTTCCATCTTGTCATCAGACTTTCACCTGACTAAAACCGGTTGTTGTAAATCGATTGACTTTATGTTATTTTATTAGGTCTAAGATCTCAAGCAAAGTTGTCATATAGTCATGGTGTCCGAATAGAATCTGGACGAGGATGGTCTGAGACATCTCAAGGGAAATCCCCATGAATCCCTTGTAATATCAAACACTCCAGGAAATTTGGAGAAAGAAATGGCCCGCGTCCCTCGACATTACTTGACTCCGAAACCGAGATGTCCGCCCGTAGTCTCTAGTACTCCGACGGACCTAACCAACCAAACGAAGGTTGAAAATCGACGATCCGAGTTTCGAAACTGGAGATATTCTAATTGTCTTGTAGAAAGCATCCGATTGACACCATCATCAACAGACTAACTAAACCAGAGATTTTAACGATCGCTCACACCGCAAATTCCTTACTCGGGTCAAGACTGAATTAATCAAGTAGTCAAACGATCTAAATCGAATCTGAAAAGGTTGAGGAATCAATCATGAGAATCTGAGGATATGCCCCATACGTGTTGAAAAAGTATCCGATGGATTGCCCCTTCATCATCAACCACCGAACTCGCCAAACCAGGAGATTGTAACCATCGCCACCATCCGTAAAGGTTCAAAAATTAGATGTCCGTCCAAGTCCTCCACCAGCTCAAACATGTTAATTTAAATCAAATCTAGATTGGAGATTCTAGCTCCGACGATTATCCATGAGCCAAACCATGATCAAGGGTTAAAAAGGGAATTTCCATACCAAACAAGCGAATGCTGACCGAAATGATCGGCTGATGTATACCCCTAACTGGCGAGTTGGCGAGAGAAAATTGCCTAATATTCGAAGGCCGAGGCCAATTTTTTTAAAAAAATCACAACAACAGAGAAATCGAGACACCACAAAATAGCAACCAGCTTACTCCATGTACCTACTCATCATCTCGCATTATTACAGCAGAACCATCATTTGAATCCATTGATCATGGTTTGAACCATGGATGGTGAATAAGGCCGAGAATCACCGACACGATCGAAATCTGGCAAACCATCCGATGGATACTTCAATTTTATCATCACACTTTCGATTTAACTAAAACCAGGAGATTGTAAACTATCGCTTGCTTATGTACCCCCCCCCATCTTCAAGTTTCAAACCACAGATGTCCGTCTGTAGTGAGTCCCTCCACTAGCTTCAAACGGCGTTAGTCTAAATCAAATCTGATTGAGGAATCACTGATCCGAGCTGAAATCCAGATATTCTTACCTGTTTTACTGAGTATCCGATGAAGGCTCACCCTTACTATCAACAGACTTTCAACGACTAAAACTGAGGTTGTAAATGATCTGCTCAACTATCCCTGAAAGCAATTGGCTTCCAGGACGCAGCATCGATGTAAATATAACACGAGAATTCCAGTCGATGCAGGCTGCCAGTCCCGATGCCACGTATTTGCTTCTAAACCCAAAATAACAATAACACGACGATTTAGTCTGCAATCTTGAGAAGCAGCAGACGATATTTCCCCTGCCTGGAGGATTTGACCACTGTCTATCCTCGGAGCTCCACACCAACTAATCGCCCCCAGGAGACTCCTGGCAACGGTGGCTCTGGGCTCACCCGTCTGAGTGCAGGTGATACACATCTTTCTCCTTATTCAAGTTGATGGGTTTCACCTAACACAACCCATCGTCCGAAGAAAAATATTATCCAAATAATTCAGGCACATCATGGACCTGAATCAAGACGAGTAATTGCACCCCTAAATCGAATGAATGCTTGTGAATCCCTTCTCCATTTGACCAACTGTTGGCGATAGTTTCACTGTCCGCTATGATTTTGCTCAAGCCCAGACTTGATAAATGTTGTTTCACTTTGTTTTAATTCCTTAGTATGATAGTTCTCAAAGTTTTCCTTTATAAGATTTTGACTTTAGTCACATCATTATAAATGATCATGGAGAATCAGCAGTCAGTTTTAAACCCACCACCAGGTAGCGCCACTGTCTGGAACTGCAAAATTCAAATTAAAATTAAGTGGATTAGGATACCCTTTCTGAAAGTATTAAAATATTGTAATAATACACAGAACTTGTAATTGAACAGAAATCAGATCTCTAGCTGCATCAAGAAATAATAAAAGAACCGATCACACTGCGCTCATTGCCCAAGGAATACAGAAAGTGGCTATAAAACCGTATAAACAACCCTAATCTCCAGCTACTGAAAAAAGAAAAAGATCTGAAATCTTGAACGAAATAAAACAGAGAGAAAAGAGAAAACCGCCAGATACACCATGTGAGTATCTGGCCAAAGTAACGCGCACACACAAATGAAAAATAGAAGTAGAGTAAGCAAAACCCAGAGGCAATAGCCTGTCCCAAAATAAAGCAACAACAGGAAAATCAAACGATGTCCGGTGCAAATGTTAAAAAAAAATCTGAGATATCTTGTTCACCCTCTTCACACTCATTAAACCACAAAGCAATCTGCACCATGATCAATTCCATGCGTTACCTAGATTCCAAGATCTTTACAAACGAACTGCAACTAACAGTCCCTATATCCTGTAACTGATCACACAAACTGGTACAAGTCAAAGTTGTTCGACCAATGGAATAAATTTGCTCAATCAACATTCTGTAAAACTGTCCTAACATGGAGACCATGAAAGAACAACGGTGCTCTAAAAGACCGAATGAATGTAGTTTATTAATTATTCCAATCCTTTCCCTTATGTCTATTCGCTCAAGCCTTTATTAGGATTTCAATTGTTAGGGAAGACAAAATTAAGGATTTGACATACTTCCAGTGATACAAAATTAAAAAATAAATAGTTGATCAGCTATTGTGCTCATTCATTTGTTGAAATTTAACGCAACTGACTATATAAGTCGCACATTTAAAAAGGCTCCATACCTCTACTATCCATAAGCACCTTTATCAAGACATGAATCACAGTGAAGTAAGTTAGCTAACCTGAAACAAAATGCCAATACATAGCAAATATCATCTGTATGGAAAACAAATCAAAGTGTATCGTATTTGATCCATACAAAGCACCAACGCAAGACTCCTTCATTCAGAAGAAAGTAATCAGCGGTCGGAAATGGTAGAAGGAAACGCACGATAGTGATATCGATCTGATACAGAATATAGAGAACAGCACTCATGCCGCCCCCAAGGACCGTAACTTCGGTTATTTAAAATGCAAGTTTAGCAGGCAATATGGAGAAGAGACAATGGAAAATCTGCCCCTAACCGTCTGGTAACACGTTAAAAAAAGAATTCCCACACGAAGCTGAACAGGTCTGGAACCTGAACGAAAAAATCGAACGACAATTAATCTGAGTTGAATTGACAAAAGGTAGATTACTCAACTTGGACCACATATCATGTACCAACACATTTACTATCTGAGTTAATATTACAGGAAAGTAGGAGAGTGTGCATAAACATACAGTAAAGCACCGTTTATACGTTTCCTCATTTTATATCGTACGTCAAGCTTCATATTTATATGTAGTTTCATCCCAACCTGATCCATCTGTAGAACCTTGTGTAATGATAAAAGTACCAGTTTTATACCGACGCAATTGCTCGGTTGCGTCGTTTCCAGTTCTAAATTCTAGTATTTGAACTGGTGGATCAAGATATCATGACGAATATGTCATATCGACGATCAAGATATCATGACGAATATGTCATATCGACGATCAAGATATCATGACGAATATATTATATCGACGATCAAGATATATCGAAATTACTCACAATTTTTGAATTAATAATAGAAAAATTGTCTGTTGCTAATTTAAACTATGTTTAAGAAGTTATTCCACCTTTCTTTAAAGACATAATGGACTCCATTTAAAAAAATTGAATTTATTTCTTTTGTCAAAAGAATAGTGAGGAAACATTCTATGAACTTAATTCCATTCATAATGATGTACTTGATTCGTCAATCAGCACGTCAGACTGTGATTAAATATTTGTTTCAATTAAACGCTTACCTTCATGCACATAAATCGTATAAGATACGTGTGATTAAAACTCAAGATATGCTATAAAGGTATAATTTTTTCACGTTTATGACAAATGTTTAATTTTAAAATTTAATTATTGATTTCTATACTATGTATTATTATACAAGTATTATCTTAAAAGATTTTAATATTAATATTTTTAAATGAATTTGCATTACTAGCATTAATAATCAAAGTTGTTTATTAGAATTCCGATTTTATACGTCTTTTACGTCAGTCCCTTGTAAGACTTGTAAACGGTGCTTTACTGTATATATAAGCAAATAAAGAATAAATAATAAAAATTTCATAAAAGTATTGAAATTCATAATTATTACAACACATAAAAAACAACTAAAACACATTTCATTAAGAATTCTACAAAATAAAACTAATATGTGGAGCGCTATATCACATGTGTGACAGTTCTGCTAAGCGTTCTTTCCTTCATATAGTCAGAGTTCTTCTGCATGGAAGGGAAGAATAGTTAGTGCGTGCTGTCGCATCGACGAAGAAGACTCAACATATTGCCAGTGTAGGTCGATTTGATAGAGGCAAGCAGCAGTGAAAAGGATTTTCATAAGCATTCGGTTGCTAAACATGCCGGAACCCTGACAAAGTCAATCGATATTACCTTTCCCTTAAGAAAGAAACAATGAATTCTTACCGCTTTCTCCCAACAAATGAATGATTTCGACAGTCGGGTGCATTCAGATTAACCTATTTCCGCTTTGTGTGAACAGAAAGTAAAACATTATTTGCTCTCTGTACCACTCTCTGTGTTTAAGCTTCTTAAATGCAGAATTAATGCTATTAATATTAATGGAAGCGAGCAGTCGTCACCCTGGAAGTAGTCATTAGCCATTTGCATGCGGTGCCTGGGGGAAATTTTCAGGAAGTGTCTCGTTCTCAACGACAGCACGCGACAATCTCTTTTCAGAGAGTTATTTGCTTTGTTTTTCTGGAGAAATAAAACTTTGGTCAATCGAAGAATTCTCATTCTCTTTACGCACACCAAATCATTACAAAATCAAACCTTTTTTCACTTTCTCGAATATGAATATGAGTGTGAGTGAGAATAGCATAATTGGACACTCATATTTTAATAAGAATTTTGATGTTTCGGACTTCTCCGAGTTTGAAAACATCATTTGTAGGGTTATTGCGTTCCCTTTTGTGCATATGAGAAGGATAACTCCAAAACACGAAGAGTAAATGGCTTAATTGGTACCAGGTTTTAACATTAAAATTGAAGACCCATTTCAAATTTTTGACAAAATTCCTCAAGCGGAAGAGAATATATTCCAGATAGCACGAACAAGCATCAATAGCAAGTGTGATTTTTCTTGATATTAGTTTGTCATGACAAACTTAACGCGACAACTCTGCAACGAACTTCCTGCAAAGTAACAAAGCATAATCGATTACCCTTCTTCCAATTCTAGTTTGCTGTAAAGTTGACAAGGTACACTTATACACCACAACCTGGATACAGTTGTATATATCTGGTTTTGATCTTTGTCTCTGTTTTAAAAAACATCCGATTTTTAATAGCACCTCCTAGACCGTCCTTCTTTTTCAATAAATCAATGATAATTTGAAAAAACTATTTAGGTATTTTTATAAGAAAATTTACTTTTGAAAAATTATCCATATTTTTACAAAATATAGAACTCGCACCGTAAAGAAAACTATATATCGCCTTTTTCTTAATGTTGAAATTTTAACGTTCATAAACAAAATTAAACCTAAAAAACAGTCAATGTTTGTTGAAAAATAATAACTTGCTTTGTGCCCCATATTTTTAAAAGTAATTACTTTTGAACTCTAATTTCATAATTTATTCCATTAGAAAAACGTAGTTATTAGCGAAAATCTCTCACCCTTTGACTTCAAATCATATTCTCGACTCAAAATTTAAAAAATTAATGAAATCAAGAAGACAGTTTAAAATAAAACGTGTAGATGCACGATCTATTAGCGCAATCTGTCTTCCGCAATCGAAGTCCAGCTGGCTGAGTGGCTAAGGCGGCAGGTTTAGGAAGAAGGTTGTCGGAGGCTTGGATCTGAGGTTCGTCTGCGTACTATGTTTCTTCTATAGTTTGCTATGAGTTGACGCAACAAACTTGCTGCAAGTTCGACGCGTGGTGACTGCGTCGTTTGCAATAACTTGTTTCAAGCTTGCAGATTTGCAGAGCAAGATTGCTGCAAACTAAAATTGCTATCTGGGATACTACTCGATGTTCTTCACTATACAATAACTTCGGTTTAAACAGATGGTTAAACGAGGGACGGTTAATTGAAGTTTTATTGTATTCAGTTTCCGTTTCATCGCCATGTTTTATATCCGTCAGCAGGTTTATAGTATTACAATACATTTCTGTACACTACAGCTCTTATATTGAAGTTTATACTGATCGTTTTGTAAAACTAAATACAAAACTTATGTATTATTCCCTTTTAAAGGATTTTATTTTCATTTTCGTCCCAATCCGGCAGTGAAATCACGTTACTGTATACACTTCTTAAGAGATTTCTGTTATCCGTCTATTCGGTTACAGTGCTGGTTACATTCGGTTACATTCCGTCACGGTGCTGGTCCGGATGGTGGTGGTTAATCAAAAGTTTTATTGTACTATGAAATAAACGAAAAACTCCCTATTCAAAAAATTTGTTAATATATTTTAATAATAATATTATTTAAAATTAATATTATTCAATAGATTTAATGCGCGTTGTCATTAGATTTAAATGCAATTATCATACACAATACGAATATTATATACATACGAAACTATTGATACAAATATCATATACATACGAAACTGGATTTAGGAAATTTGGAGTGCGGTCATCCTCCCATAACTGCTTTTGGGAGAATCCATCAACTTTCCCCAAACATATACTCGATTTTCTTCATCGCGCTTTGGAATGACAAGAGCCCTAATTACAAAAACATCTTTTGCATAAGCGTTTTCATTCACGTTGAATGAAATACATTATAAACACTTTTATTTAACTTCATTTGTTTAATGTTTGTAAAGATGGAATTTTGTAATCGATTTTTAACTCACTTTCTAATGTGCTAGCTTTGCAATTTTTTACAGATGTGCGTTCTTTGTGACAATGCACTATTTTGATATTTTAAAATCTTAATTATCAATTAGTCGATTTAAAAAAATTAAATTTTGATGCCGTACCAGTGGCATCACCCGATATTGAGTTTAAGAAAATTGATTCCATAACTAAATAGCAGAAAAGAATTAAAATGAAAAACAATTCTAGTTTAGTACCCTAATAAAATTCCTTTAAAAAGTGTTTTTAACTAAATCTATTTTTAATTATTTCAGTTATTTTTCCCATTTTTGTCCAAACGAAATATAATCCAAGGTTTTTACTCTAAACCGTTAAAGGTAGGAATGTACTTGCAGCTAGAAAAATGCTTTAAATGGCATAAAGAATTATATTTTGTATTGCTTGAGTTTATATAATAATTGCAGTAATGGTATAATGATTGCAATTGATTATATGCAGTAATTTTTAACCCACTGAAACCCACAGTGCTTTGAAATCTAGTTTCTTTAAAACCCAGACCGGCGGAGGTCAGAGATGAAAGAAGGTATACATTTCCCTCCCCCATATGATTAGCAAGTGGTCATTTGCGTCGAGGGGAATTCTTTTATCGTCATGTTTCTAACATCCAAACCCTTGTTGACTATATAGGGGTCTTTTACAATTTGTGATAACTAACAGGCACTATATCAAGAATTTTTAACAGTAAGTAAGCAGAGAGCTTAAAGTAAATTGAGCATCTGCCCTCGAACACTTACTGGAGACATCAATCAAGAGTGACAGTGGGAAGGGAAACAACCATTGTAAGAAAGATAATACTCCCCACCGTTTACCGACCCTTTTGAAAAAGGGGAAGGAAATAAGCATACCACATTTTGGCCGCTGGGCCGTTGTCTGGCAGTTTACATGACGGGCCGTATTAGCCGTTTTGGCAGTCAGAGGGTTAACTAAAAGTGTAATTTTTGATACTCTAAAATAAAATAAAATAATAATTAAATAAATAAAAAGAAACTTATTTATAAGAGTTATTAAGGTCTGTTTCTCAGCTACTCGGGAAAAATAAGATACGATGGCTTTGGAATAATAAAAAATACTTTGTTGCAATCAAATAACAATAGCATTAGGGCAATTAAATTCAACTGCATCCGGACAATCAAACTTAACTGAGAATTTAACGAACCGCAGAAGAAACTTCCAATGCTCCTTTCCTTACGATGCTCTTCAAGTTCTTTCCAAACACGATCCAAAGGGTTGAATAAAAAGAAAGCAAAGAGAAACTCGGTAGATGATGGGGGATGACGTAATGATCTTGGCTAAAACCCATGGTCCCACCCAGAAAAGAAGATGATGTCTGGAACTTTTGACTTTCTTCAGTCCCCACCATCTTCATAACATTGAAGTAAATGAGCATTCATGCACGTTATTGCTTTGGCATTTAGGTTATCATGTTTGAAATTGTTAAAAAAATTTGGTCTTGAGATTTCAATGAATCGCCTCGTTTTAGATTTCCCCGATTCCGAAAAAATATTTTGGAATTATATCAGTATATTTCTCTCCTACGAAAACCATAATATAAAAACGGATCGAGCTAGATAAATGAAATGATGCGTGTGTTATTTACTTCAATATAATAGATTCTTAACATTTTAAATGAAACTAGCGGATCCCGCGCAGAGCATATGTGCTCCGTTATATGCACACCATGCATTTTCGGCCAAATTGGCGCATTCTGATTCCTGCCAGTTCAGCTAGCCAAAAAAATACACCGCGCGTCAACTATCGACAAGAAAGAAATAGAGCCAAGTTTTATGCAGCGCTCCAAGAAAATTCGCCAAGACAAAAAAGGCACCAAATGGTGCGCGCATAACGGAAAAGTACCCAATTTACAATGTTGACAGTAATAAGCTCCATGATGTTCACCTCAATTTGTGAATTTAATTTGCTCTTCTCCCTACGTTGATTTGAACGTTCTATGGCTCGCCTAAGCTCATCTGCTTCATTTCCAACTGATCTCTTGAGAATAATTTCATCCTAAGTTTCATTATATTGTAAGAAATATTGTGAACTCTACGTCTTAAGCTCATTTGTTTTCGAGAAAAATTGTATTACCCAGATCGAATATATCAAAAGCCTATACTACTGGACAAAAAAAAAATCAGGCCACATAAAGGAATAATTTTGACTAATGGTCATTCCTTTATTCAGAAAATTTTTGTTCTGCTTTAGAGCTACAATGGCGTGTGGCCTCTCAAGATGAATCGCCATTTTGGTTCTTTTACAATTTTCTTCCATTTTGCTTTCATTCTAATTGTATTTTTCATTCTATTTTGCTTTTTTGTGTTTTATATTAAGGTTTTATTAATGCTTATTTTTTTTATAATTTTTAACTTATTTTTTGAAGTTCTAATTTTGTTTTCGTGTATTCTATCAGAAGCAGCTGCATATGCGCCTTTCTGTATAATGCAAAAGAATTTTAATTAATTTTTAATTCAAGTTCTATTAATATTTAATTTAATTTTCGTTAAATTTTATCAATTATAACTATACTTATGAGGTTATGCTTAACATGGATAGCAGTTTTGTTTTGTAAACAAACTGATGATTGCCATCTGCAAAAGAGAAATTAACCTCTCGAAAACGGAGCAGGCTAGATGGATGAATTGCAGAATGTATTCTATGCACCGAAATTGTATAGATCGGTATCTATGTTTGCACTAAATCTATCTGTGGGACTCTCTGTCTGTTTGTCCGTGTGTATGTGAACATTAAATCTCAGGTAGCAATTAGGTTAATGAAATTCAGCATGTGGTATTTATGTTACGGTCAATCTGGATAATCGGTTATCATGCACAAAAACCGATTATCCACAATGACCTTAACATTTACACTAAAAGTTTAGATCTATATCACATTTTGAACAAATCCGACTAGTGATAAAGGAACAATTCTAAAACCTGATTTCATATACCGAACACACACCCGATTTTCTTCACCTTACTATGATACCATATAAAATAATTTAATAAAAACAGTGTTCAGGCCTACATTTTTATTAGTATAATATAAAATAGAATTTTTATTTGAATTATTTCGACTTTTGAGAGTCTAATTCATCATAATACATATTATGGAACCTTGAATCAATTTTTTCTCGAGCCATTGGAATTGAATCAAAATTTAATTAAGTTTATCTATTAACTGGTAACTTGTTACTGGAAAATATTAAAATAATACTGTCATCGTGAATATATAGGTATGAAAAATTTTAAGACTCTAACCCACGAGAAACTGAGTGACGCTTACAAAATTCAATCTTTACAGACAACGAACAACTTAAGTTAAATAAAAGCGTATAAAAAGGGAGTTTCAATGCAGACTTTTTTAAATGCGCGTTGCCATTCACACAGAACGGAAATATTATATTTTTAATAACTGCATTTATTTAACTGCGCGTTGCCACTCACTTCTAAGAAGCCTTTTCGCTCATAACAGTATGAGAAGAAGCTTTTAAACTCGTCCAGTTCAAAATTTAATAAACGTAGCTAATATTAAATGACAGAATTGATCAACTGCATGTATATGCTACTTTTACAGAATTCAGTTATTTTATAGAATAACTAGGTATTAAACTAGATAATTCATGAAATACCTAGTTATTCTATGAAATAATGGATTGAAAATAACTAGGTAATTCATGAAATACCTAGTTATTCCATGAAATAGCGGATTGAAAATAACTAGGTAAATCATGGAATACCTAGTTATTCTATGAAATAACGGATTGAAAATAACTAGGTAAATCATGGAATAAATAGTTATTCTATGAAATAACAGATTCCACGCTTTTACTGTAACATATATAATTACATCGGTGATTTGAATTAATATATACTGTGCCTCTTTGTATGATTTGGCTCCGAAATCCATATCTTTTAACTTATAAGGACTTTACAGATTATTATTAAGTAGAATTTGCTACGAAATAACTTTATGTAATAGAAAATTCATGCAACATTGTCTTAAATGTTGCATTATAAACATTTTCTCTGTTGGTGTTTGTTGTAGCAAGTAAGCACTAGAAAAATAGAATTAATTCTGTATAGAATAATGCAACAGCTCCTTACGTAATATCTAATAATATAATAACATCTAGAAGGTAGAAAGCAGAAAATCGGATTTTTTAATTTTACTTTTCCATTATTTCTTATATGGGATGTTTTGGCGCAGTGTAGAGCTGCTGCAATGCTAAAAAGCTAATAAAGTCATATATCTATACAGGGTCAGAAATGTCATTTTAGCACGGCAGAGGGAGTTGAACGATTGTAGAACTGCAAAACGGCTAGCAGAAAAACAGTCACTGGCGAACCGCTAGCAAAAGTAATAGGATGGCTAATAATCAGGGTCAGATTTCCCATAGGGCCAAACTAGGCCATGGCCTAGGGCGCAACAATCGAATGGCGCAAATATAAAAGAAATTACAATAAAACATTTACAAATTTCAGTATTAATTTGGAAAGACCATACAAAACACTATTTTTAAGCACATCTACGCATATTAAATAAATTGGTGGCACATTTACGTCGCCTACTCTTTAGTTGCGGTGAATTCCCAGGGGAGATGGCTCCGAATTAAGAGCTTTGGCCTAGGACGTAGAAATGTATAAATCCCTCCTTGGTAATAACCGAAATGCGGAGTTACGCATCTCACAAACGAGGCTTCGGTCTGTATTAAAGTAAAACTAAAACGCATAGTCACCGTTTTGTGTATTTGTAAAATCAGATTGAAACATGTGATAGATTTAGCAACTTCATTTCCATCAATAATTGATAAACGGGTCACACAAACTATGGGGTATTTCAAAATGAAGTGATAAAAGAAAGAAACATTTGATTTTTTACAAACCACTTAAATTGTATGCCAGAATTCGTCTCACACATCGAAGTATGCCAGTTTTAACCTTATAAGCTAAAATTAAGTTATTCATAGACGTTATAACTCGATACAAAAATGATTGGCGGTCCATTGTCATCTCAAGTGTTCTATGTGCTTTTAGTTGAATCAGTACGACAACATATTCACAAAACAAAACAGGGTCATTTGATTAGAAGGTATGGAAAACTGCACAGTTAAGGGGTTAAACAAGAACGTCAGAAAACAAAGCGACGTCAAAGAAAGCTGTTCGATCATGCACTGAAACGGCGTCTGGAAAAGATCCCTCAGCACTTCGTCAGCTGGAAGTTGCCCTGGAGAAAGGGTGGCAGAGAATCGTACCAGAGCTGCTGGACAGTCTGATCCTGCCCATGCCCGTCGCTGAACAGTCAAGAGTGTCGAACTCTTGTCCAGTTTGGCATGCTTTTCTTCACCCCCCTCACCAATATGTCACATGCTACTCAATGACGATAATTGAGTTTGCATCTCATTTGCATAATGGAACGACTTTCTTTTACCTGTCGCTTGTTTTTCTGATGTTTCTGTTCGATAAGGCCTCCTTTTGGAAGTTTTGCTCTGTCTCGAAAAGCGCACAGTAAATGATGTTAAAAATGGTTTTATTATGCATTTATCATATTATAGTGTATTCTGCACAGTTATTGCAATGAATAAAATCTTTCTTTAACCCCTTAAGTCTCGAGCCCGTCATATTGACCTGCATCGAATTATCGCATTTTTAGGCTTGTAAACTAAAATTTAATCATTCATTAGCTTTATAATTTGACAAAAAAATGACGTAGAATCCATAAGCATCTCAAGTATTCTATGCCTTCTTAGATGAATGGAAACGATGTTCCCTTTCCGAAACAGGAGGGTCATCTTATTAGATAGCAAAAAAAAAAAGTGATCCTTAACCTTTCAGCGGGTGCGCGTATGCAAGAGATACTTGTATTGTGCATCGTACTACATATTTATATCGTTCTTTTATAAATTTAAGTGCAATTTTTATTTATAAAGTCTTTGTTTACTGTTAAGCTAATACATACAGATAACATAAATAAAAGTTGCATTTATTTTTGTGAAACATGATATATGTATATAGTACGATGCACGATATGTCGTAAAATTTGCGCATGCGCGCCCGTTTGAAGGTTAAGGGGTTAATTTACAGTATTTTTTTTATCTTCAATTTTTTTGTATCCTCCTTTTCATTGGGAAAGAATTGTTCACCTTAATGTTTAATCAAAATTAAATACATAATATGAAATGCTTATTTTTTATAGCTTCATATTCGTTTTGAAATATTCCTATAGAAAAGGATATTTAAAAAAAGGAAATATCCCTTCTCTTTAGAAATAGTAGGAGACAACAGGGAGCACCTTCTCGATTTACCAGTGGGGATTTCCTTACTTGTAATAAGTGCAAAACCAAACACTTCTACTTGACAAGACTTTAATTTGAAGGATGTAATCACAAACTCCCATCCTTTTACACACTTTTATTTAGCTTAATTTTTTTCATATTTGTAAGGTTGGAATTGTGTAATATTTCACTCAGCTGCCGATGGGTTAGAGTTTTCAAATTTTGTAAATTTGTGAGTTTTTGATAAAAGTACAATATTTTAAATTTTTCAGAATTTAATTATTAGTTGATCAATTAATTTAATTATTTTAATTTAATTGATTTCAATTTATTTCCTAAATAATCAATAATAAAATAAAATAAATTAGCGAAAATATTTTAAAACAATCAATAATAAAAATAATCGATTAATTTTAGTTTAATTTTGATTCCATCTGAAAAGCGCGATTTGGTAGTGAATTTGAGAAGAATTGTTTGCAAGATTGCATTATAAGTTAACAAAGTATTACGAAACATATCAAAGACAAATAGAAAGTAATAAAAGTAAAAAAAGGGTTGTTTTAAAAAACGTTTTCATTGGTGTACAAAAAGTAGAAAATAATTTTCTTTTTCAAAAGATCTGGATGTCAGAACAAAGTCGTAAAACCGTGTGGAGCTGAAAACACTACTATGAAGAAATTAAGCCACGATGAATGTCATAAGAATGTGATTAAAATTCCAATTTACTTAGAGCATTTATAAAAGCACCTCACGGTTTTGCGACTTTGTTCTGACATCCAGATCTTTTAAAAAAGAAAATTATTTTCTACTTTTTAGTACAGTAATAAATGATTGTTTCTACACACTTTTTGTGTGATTTTATTTTTAAATGAAATGTAAAGTTAAAAAGAGAAATCTCTTTCCTGTGTAACTCATTCGTTTCTTCCGGTGTGTTGCAGGTGATGAGGACGTGAGGCCGGAGCGATGGCGGGCGAACAGGTGCCCGGGGGTCGCTTCGACTTCGACGACGGGGGCACCTACTGCGGCGGATGGGAGGACGGAAAGGCGCACGGACACGGTGTGTGCACGGGCCCCAAGAGCCAGGGAGAGTACGCCGGATCATGGCACTTCGGATTCGAGGTGAGTGGAAAGCTTTCGGTATTATATTTATATTTAATATATATATATACAGTGAAACCTCTATGAACGGCCATCCCTGCATAGCGGCCACCCCTCTTAACGGCCAATTTTTCGTGGCACGGATTTTTCGGCCCATAGACCTAATGTTAAAATAACCCCTATCAACGGCCACCCAACCCCTCTGAACGGCCGCCGGGTAGGTTCGCCCATCCCATTTAACAAACGCATCGGCTAGAGATTTACTTTTTAAACTGAAAAACGAACTTGAAAAAATGGGTTTTTTCCGAGAAGGGTAAAAACTTAAAACAGTCACAAATTGTATCCTTTCTTCAAAAACTGTAAAAAATTATTAAATAAAGTACTATTTTCTCTTTAGATAAGTCTCAAACTTCATTTTAAATAAGAAATACGTGTCAGACTTGTTTATATTATGTATTATAGCAATTATCTTGTAATTGTAACGAAAACCCTTCAGAGCGGCCACCCCCTCTGAGCGGCCAATTTTTCTTGGAACGGAGGGGTGGCCGCTCAGAGAGGTTTCACTGTATATATATATATATATATTAACAAAAGAAATAATAGAACTCCCTTATTAAATTCAACATCTGTCGCAGAAGATGAGGACAGATACTATTCCAGAGGAGACGCTGGAGCCTTCGATAAAAACAAATAGAATTTTATTCACACAGCAAACCTAATATCCAAAAGTATTCGTTCGGCCCTATGGAGAATCTAACGATTATCGTAGCATTAACAGCAAGATTGTTTTACACAAGAAGACTATTCAATAACCAGCATTATTGAAAAAGAATAGTTCACCGATTGCTAGCTACAGTCGAGCTTGTTGCAGAAAGTTTTCCCTGTCAACGTAAATGTGGGTCAGTTCCCCCTGAAAGACCTCCAGTAAGGCAGCCTACCCCCATACATTGGAACTAATCCAGACTTCTGCCTCAAATGATATCTAAGTGCTCTCAGGTCCCTTTGACCAAAGAGAAGGTGACGCACTTCTCCACTACCACAATCCCTTGATTCATGGGTTAGGCTAGATATGCTTGAACAAGTAGATTAGAACTATCACCATGATAAATAACATTCTGCACCATATTTTTTAGAGTTATTGAAAGAAATGTTATTCATACTATCTATGAATGTTTTGTGTACTTTTTCTTGAGAATTTATAGAAATAAACGGAATTTAAGTTTATTATAAGATTATTAATTACACGATATATTTAAATTCCATATATGACTTAAGTTAAACTGTATATTAATTAAAATATTAAACTTGTTTTATCCGGTTGCGCTGTGAACAAGACGGGCTCAATTATAAGTTAATTAGTTTATCTTTATGCGAAACCTTGACCTTGGATGTCGATCTTTAAATTAACAACACCCACGCAGTTATACAGAAAAAAAGAATATTTTAAAATAATTTTGTAGCACTTTTGAAATTATGGAAGATTATAACTGTTGAGAGGTTAGAATTGTTTGGGAAACAAAGTAATAATGATTGGAGAATATCTTTTGTAATTAATATTTATCAGTTCACTTAATTGCCATTCTTCGGCATCATTTGTACATCGGTGTATCGTATTTTTAAACTTATAAGCTAAAATGAAATCCTTTATAGACGTTTTAATCCCATACAAAAGTTTCTTTTTTCCCATACACGTACATACATACAATCTTAGTGGAATCAATACCATAGTACATTTCCAAAACAGCTGTCATGTAATTAGATAGTGAAGAAACAAGACAGTTAAGTGATTATACAAAAATTACAGTTATACTTAATTAATTTTTCAGCCTTTCACAAAACTCTTTCCCTGACTAGAATTAATTAATTTTAAAGTATTACTGAATCGACTTGGACGTTCAGTCAGCAACAGAATTAAGTATCACACTGTAATGCTATTGTACACTTTTTATTTTGAGTTTCATGGGATGAATTCCAGCTCACTTGATTGATATACAATAAGGTACCGGGCAAAATTCTCTTTAGAACCCACTGCCCAATTTTATAGGATAAAATATAATGTCTAACAGCATTTATTGTATTTAGAAGTTAGATGATATGTACATGATGTTTATCACATGTCTGAGGCGTCATGTGAATTTCCATTTAAAATTGCAATAAATACACCTTGTTTGATTCAGATTTAGTTTCAGACTATGAATTAGGCACGTTTGAATTCGTATATACAGACTATAACTGGCTGTAGCTTCTTAATTTTACGTCTTACATATATATAGCCAAAACCACAGACCAAGAATGAAAGACTCAACTCTTTTTCAGGACCTTAACATGAAAAATTTATTATGAGTTCCATTGAAATTCACCTTGACGAATAGTCTTAAATGGAGACATGAACAATTACTGGAACTGGGTAACACATTGTTTACATACATAAGAAGATGTAAAGACATTGATCTGCCTTTTTGATAGTATACAAATCTTTATATATTATCAATACAAGAAACAAAAAGAGTTCTATGCAACTCTCAACGCACCATCTATCGGCGTTCGATTGAATCTCCATCACTAAAGGGTGCCATCTCTTGACGGTAAATGGAATCTCCACATCTGATTACCAACACCTCTCTCTTAACATGTACTTCCTTTTACTATTCTCTGGAATAGAAACATCACATCTGTGACCCTTCAGTGGAAACGAGGAGTTTATTTGACGCCTGCTCTAATATAAGTCTATTTTATAAGTCTGTCTCTATAAGTCTAATGTTGGCTTATTTTATGGCATAGAGATTAAACATGAACAATTTTTAATTGTTGAAATTCAATTTTTATTAAAATTGAAATCAATTTTTATTTTTCAAAAATAATATCTATTAGCCTCCTTCTGCAACTATCTGTTCGCCCATAATATTCACTGTAGCGAAATCGATTCAGTTGTTGAGACAGAAGGATTCGGTTCAAGTTTTGTTTTGCGACATCTCTCGGAAATGGAAGGCAGTATGGACGGGGGCAGGTGATCATTGATGACGTATTTAGAGGTCATTAACTTTCAGATGACATAAAAATTGGCAAAATCGATAAAATGGTTGGGGCTGATGGACTCACTCATTGATTTTGCCAATTATTTTTAATATATAGAAAAATATTCCATCATGTGCAAATTTGCAAACTGCAACAGTATATACAGGGTGGCCACTAAAGTCCCTTACCACCCTTTTAACTACCGAATGGCTGCAGCTATCTTCAGAAGAGTGGTGTCTAGGCATGGTAAAATGACTATGCGCTACTGGATGAAACCACTTACTGCACCACCTGGTGGAAAACGGTAGATATCTAAAACGGTATGAGGTAGAGGGGGAAAGGGAATTACAAAGTTGTATAGCATCATCGATTTAGTACAAAAAGACACCTTATGGTCATGAATGCTGAAAAGAGAACGCTTAAAATGCATATTTGTTTGTTTGCGGCTTCCGAAACTGTGACGTCACGAAACTTGAATGAAAGGAGAAGAGATTATCTTTCGGACGAAAAATGAGCCCCCAACGTGGCACAGTGGCATCGCTTCTGATAGAAGTTTCAACATCGAAAATAAAGGTATCTTGTGATAACTAGTTTTTTTTTCTTTCTAAGAATGTTTTGTAACGTGTCAGTGTAGGAAATCGCGAGTAAACAAATACTCGTTTTAAGCGTTCTGTTCTAAGCATTTACTTCCACAAGGTATATACAGGGTGCACTAAATCGATGATGCTCTACAACTTTGTAATTCAATTTTTTCCTCTATCTCGTACCGTTTTAGAGATAATAACGCTAATTCCAGTGTTTTCCACCAGGTGGCTCTATAAGTAGTTTCATCCAGTAGTGCATAGTCACTTTACCATACCTATACACCACTCTTATGAAGATAGCTGCTGCCATTCGGTAGTTAAAAGGGTGGTAAGGGACTTGAGTGGCCACCCTGTATACGTTCATGACAGAGGTATCAAACCTGATATTACTGCTTGAGATTTATATTGTTTCAACCTATTTATTAAAATAATTCTCCACAACATTCTAGAATATTCAACGCTTCTCTTTGTATGGTCCAATTTCACTCATAGGAGAAGTCAAATTGACTCATGAGAATTAAACTGGCGCGCATAAACTCTACAAAATTGGCGTCTGGTCCTCAATTGACACAAGTAAATAGTATAGCAGAGGAAGAGGGAACCTGCCTTTTTCTATGGTCCAATTTGACTCACAGTTGGAGTCAGATTGAGTCATGAGAATTAAACTGGAGAGCCTAAACTTTACAAGAATGGCTTCTGGTCCTGAATTGACACAAGGCCTGTAAATAGTTTATCAGAGGAAGAGGGGTTCCCCCTTATCTAGAGCGGGGAATGTTAGTTGCAGTGGCGATTAGAGTCACTATGAAGCAATGTTTCTATTCTAGAGTCAAAAATTACATAACAAAAATTCCCAAGAAAATGTTTTTAGAAAGACACTTTTATAAGATTTTTTTTTCATTTTAATTGCTTTAAACTTTTTAGTTTTTAATTTATCATTCGATATTATATATAAATATTATGGAATCTTACGGTCATATTTTTCTCAAATTCCCTACCAGGTGGCGCCACTGGTCTGGAGTCAAAATTTAATTAAATTAACCTGTTTTTAATAATGATAAAGTTCTGTAAAGTAAATATTAAATGAGCATTGTTATTGGGAACACACAAGTGTACAAAATTTCGAAACTCTAAAATCAGGAAGCGAGCGAAAAATTGATCACAATATTCCATATCACAAATATGACAAACATGAAGCAAGTCAAATATATAAAAAGTGAGTAAACAGCAGTAAATAGCATCAAAAATAGAATTATGATGTTAATTTTTTGATGGCATATAATGAACTAGTTTAACATAAAAGTAAGTTTACAAGTGAATAATGAATTATAGTATCACATTATCAAAAATAATCATAAATATTAGAAAAAAAATCATGACCGTTGCAGAGAAACATTAATTACTTTTCCAATAAGACTTAACTGTCGAAATTATATTAATTAAAAAAGATACAGAGTTAGAGAAGGAGCAACAAGACATTCCAAAAATTGCTCAATTTTTCAAGAACGTGAAGCATTATATAGTCAGTTTTTGAAAAACGCACTCAAAGGATATTCATAATTGACTATTTTATAACAACAGCTCAGTAAATCTGCCTGCATCTTACAAATCTTCGACTTTTAGAAAATCACATTGTTGTTCGTATGTACATGATTTAATAAAGGAAATGCATTGAGATTCATTGTTTTGGAATAGTCTGCCTTGCTTGATTGAAAGAATTCCTTTTTAAATAACATAGGCATTGAAACGGAAGTTGCAACAATGCCTCCAAAAAAATAAGACTGGTGAAGTTATTATTTTTTATTCGAAGTTCTTATTTAGGCGTGTTGACTAGAAAACATTTTCCACGAACAATAGATAAATTTTTTCTTCGCATTATATGTTTAACGCAGTAGGGCTAAATCTAGCTCTTAAGATTTAAAATTCCCGCCAACCAAACAAATCCACAACTTGCAGTAGGGAGTAAATTATGCAGAAATGCTTGAATGCAGCTCTCAGATTCTCAGTCTACAGTTGATGTACCTGTTTAGCTGTGCATTAAATCAGAGGACAGAAAATGAATATACTACTTACACCAGACATATTTATATATTTTCCAACACAGAATATTTATTCATTTGAGTAAAATTTTACCTTTGTTTCTACCAAATTTCGTCTATATGTTTCTTCAATAGTTTCTTGGTTTACACGTGTCGCTCATAGAATGTCTCTTTGCAGGTGTCCGGTGTTTACACGTGGCCGAGTGGAAGCACGTTCGAGGGCCAGTGGCAGAACGGCAAGCGGCACGGGCTGGGCGTGGAGACGCGGGGGCGCTGGACGTACCGGGGAGAGTGGACGCAGGGCTTCAAGGGGCGCTACGGCATCCGGCAGAGTGTTAGCTCAGGCGCCAAATACGAGGGGACCTGGGCCAACGGACTGCAGGACGGGTACGGATCGGAGACATACGCAGATGGAGGTAAGACCTGTTTCAGAACTGCTAATATCTTTTGCATGAATCACACGCTTACTGCAAAATCAGCATTTGAATGTCATTGCCTGGCGTCCTAGACCTCTGGACCCCACCTACTTTCACCATACGTTTGGCGCAGTATGGAAAAATTTGGCTTTTGCGCCAATAAACCCCAAAACAACCAACCAACCAACTAGACCTCTGGATACAACAACGTCAGCGATATTTTTCTCTTGGGGTTTAATTAAAAGGTTAGTGTGCAGGCAAAATGTTTGCTATTTAGATTCAGTGTATCTCCGGAACAGTTGATTTAATAACAGTTCAAATTATACACTTAGCAAGAGGTTGTCTTCATATGAGACCACCCTTGAGGGGCGGGGAGAACCTAAGCAGAGGGGTTAGGAACCACTTGCATTGGGATGATGTAACCTCCGGCATCTAATGAGATCACTTAGTAGCATAGTTACCATGGTCTCATAATTGGTATGCTAGCTTTTTAACTGACCCTTCGGCGATGTTAGGACGTAACCTCCTGTGAGGTCTCCACGCATGAGATATTTTTAATGGGGTTTTATTTTCAAGCGCCTGCGTTTGTATTCGTGGTGTACCGTTCAGTCAATTTCACCGTATGTCCTCATGATAGGTCGCGGTCTTTCCTTATGATTAGTAAAGCCATTCAGACATCTACACAGTCAATAGCAGGGCTCACAATGAACTTCATAAACCGGCAAAGAAATCTGAGGAGTTGCTTTTCGTAAAGCAACTAAAATTCCTAAATAATTAAGTGTGGGTTAAGTCTTTCAATTTCTGATACCTTTGGCCCGGACACCCTAAATAAATCGATTTCACGAAGTTTGTTTATGCGACCTTTTTGGTTTATCATCACAAATAAATAATTGCTAAGTATTTCTGATAATTTCTGCCTCAAAGCTTAATTTGCTTATTTTTTCAGAGGAGGAATTTAAGTTCAATGAATCGCTTCGTTTATACTTTTCTTTCTGCTTACTTAAACGGCAGCCTCTCCTCCGTAAACTCACGATGTCCCCCCGATGAGGACTCCCGTCAACCCGATGGCACAATAATTGTGGTATGGCTCTTTGGGCCCACTTCCGATGACGGTCGTACCCCGGTAAAACAGGGGTTGCTGTATGAGCCGCTCGTAATAGGGACTGTTATGCAGGAACCACAGTGCCTGACTTGCTGTTGAGGCGGCCGGTCTTTCAGTTGTTACCCGAGTGCTTAGGCAGGGCGGGGTGATGTTCCTTTGGTCTATACTTTTCTGTCGTAACAATCGAAAGCTATGTTTAATCGAAAACACATTTTCTGATTGACAATGGTTTTCGACCAAAAAATTTAAACTAGAGCCTAAGGAGTCTATTCTGGTACCACCGGTTGGGGTGGGAGACGTCACTTTTACCCCGCCCAAAAAAGGAAAAAAAAAAACCCCCCCCCCCACCCGGGGGTACCAGAATAGACCCCTAAAGTATGTATGTTGGAGACAGGAGAGGGACTGATTTACGAATATAAGGAATTCTGGCCACCTTCTAGCTATTCTATAAATTGTGCTTAAAGCATTATTTGAGAGGGATTTTCTAACCCTCTTAGATAAGAAGTTTAGTCTCTTGTTTGAATTTTATGTAACCTAATGTAATGCGACGAAAAGAAAAATTACATCGTTGAAAGTGAATTCATCGCTACATACACGTCTCGTTGTATTCCACGGTTATTTTTGTATTTCTGAATATCGCTAAGCCGCAAATAGTCCTACTTTCTTCATGTTTTCGAGGTGAGATTTCCCGCCTTGAATGTAACACATAATCATTCGGGAAAATATCCGACTAAGAAGGGGTTAATGTGATTTCTAAATGATATATCTGTTTTTCCATAATTTGATCTATAAATTTGATAAAGTTATTGAGTGTACATATAGCTAATACGTAAATGCCTGGACCCTTACAATCGCCTGTAATTTATACTTTTTCTTTGAAGGAAGGGATGGGGATGAGCTGCTAAAAAAATCTAGGGGTGCACCAGAACAGCAGGTTATCGTCAGAAGCTTCGAGTGCTTCAAAATAGGCAGCGCCGAAGACGTCAGAAGAAGCGTCTTTGTTCCGGAACGTGGGTTCAAAGAGCTGATTAAAGCACGCTTTAAATAGAGAGATCCTCCGTCTTTTGTGCGGCCGCGGGAACAATGTCGGGAGGTATCGTGAAGTTCCAGCAAGCGCTATCACGTGCAAGCCCAACCGCACTTCACGAGGCGGCCCGCTTCTTATTTTAGCTCTGTCTTTAAGGTATTTCAGTTAAAGTAAGCGCGATGGAAAGTTAAACAGGTCTCGAGTGGATGTGGGGAAAAAAGATTTAGGGCGTTCTATCGGCCATTCGAACACAAGGAAATATTAAAAATTAAATACACTACAAAAAAGTACTGTTAAATTGCTCTCTGGTTTTAAAACACACACACATTTTTTTATAAAGTATCTTTCTAATTACGTGAACTAATTTTTAATTATTTAAACAATTCCGTTCTTTTAAATATTCTGTCTCAACATTAAGGAAAATGTTTTTATTTCCATATCGAATGGTGTTAGGCACAGGAAGCGAGTTTGCCAATATCACTTGTTAGTCTCGTAAAAACCATAATCCTTGTAGTAGAGACAGGCAGCTTGAGTAACACTAGTTATGAAGAGCTGCTGGATAATAAGCTAAAAGCGCCCTGGCTTTTGCAGTGGAATTTCTATGAGATAGAGCATTTCTTATTGTTTCAGAAATGACGAAACATATAAGTTTAAAGAGACATTTATTTGGACGACCACATTTAAGAATATATTTACAGATTACCACATTTCCATTTAACAGGGTTGATACTTGTCCTACATCTTATAGGTACAGTACCAGCAGCAGCTTACATAGCACTGATGTCTCTCCGAGAGAATGCTTAGAGGACCTACAGACCGTGCCAAATGACATAGTGAAGACAAGTATATATACTCTGCTAATAATCAGTTGATCTACATATCAGCTGCGGGAATCGAATAGACAACGTCATACGATTCCGATTAAATAGCTGCTAATATATATGTCAAGTGAAGTGACTATCTCAAAGAAATGACGTAAAAATATTAAACAAAGAATGCTTCGTATCTTAGAGTAAAGGTACGAGAGACAATTTAGAAAAGATGCAAGCTTCGTAGCTTAAAATGCAGAATTTCCTAACAAATGGCTTGGGCTCTATCATTCTGATCAAACTTTAACACGTAAGCCGCGTCACTCACCTCTGAGATTCAAACCATCTACCTAATTAGTTGACTCCTTCTCTGCTATCTCTTAACTACAGTAGAGGAGGAGTCATCTGGTTAGATAGTAGGTATGAATCTTATATGATTCATATGGCGATCTGCTTGTTAACATTTAGAACTCCGTTGTCTCCGCTGAGGTGGCATGAGTTGCATGCATACTTTACCCTCGAAAAGCGTATGATACAATTTTTTATTCAAACAATTTAGACAGGATTTTACTGTGATCGTTGCTACTAGTTTTGGCTACTCATCAAAGCAACTGAGCAGACTTTTAAGGAATTTAATCTGCGAATGCAACACGCAAAGTATAATACGTATCTAATTAGTTTTTGTAGTGCTAAAGGTTAATAAAACCAGGGAGAATATTCTCCCCTTGACTTTCTCGTATACTTCCAAATATGACGCGTTTCGTGTTATAGCTTCATTGTATAGTGAAAAGAATCGAATATAAATTTTGGAACTGCATCTTTAGCCGCCTAGCGATTTGTTTCAAAATTTAGCAATGATCTATAATTTTAGCTTAAAGATGATATACTAAAATCAAAGCATCTAGCTTGTTGCGTTTTTCAGTTATCCAGTTCACATACGCACAAATAGACATGCCAACATACAAGCAAGATGGCAGCGATGGTAACAGTGGTAAGATCTCGGCTTCGAGTTCAGAGGATTCCAGGTTCTAAACTCGATTCTACTGAAGATTCTCCATATATGAAGGCCTGTTGCACGTAAATTATACGTAGGGGACCAAACGCCCTCCCCTGGTGTGGTACGGAATCTTGGAGAGGGGTTGTCAGTTTAGACGTCGTCCTGGTCCTCTGACCGCGGTGCAAAGTTCGTCCCAAAATAGATCTTACGCTTCTTCAAAACTGGACGTAAATGTAACTAAGCTAAGAAGACAATAAACTGGATCTAGATTTTGTCAGAAATTTGATATAGATCCACAATTCTGATGACGAAAACATATACCAAATCTCCTTGTACGGGCTCCTTCTGATTTTGAATTATCGTGTTTACTGGCAGATAGATATCTATCCCAAAAATGTTTTTTTTAGAGTCAGGATGTTTTAAATTGTGATGATTCATCAAATTCTCATGGTTCAATTTGTTGACAATTCCAACCTTATCTTTCTATGCTTAGTACAGGAGGAAGTAAAAAACAAACTGAAATGAAGAAACCTCTAAATATAATAAAGAAAACGCAAGAGTTAAATAAGATAGGGGATAATAGCCTTTGTTGCTTCAAATCCCGTAGCACAAATTCAAGTCAAGTTAAATAAGATAACGTCATATAATATTTGATTCAATTTTCCTTCACAGCAAACCAATCAGGAATAAAATGCATCTCGAACATTGCTAATAAGTGTACGCTAAAAAATGTACTTCCATGAGAGCATTGTAAAGGTTTATGCTTTTTGTTTTCAATTTTCTGATCCATTCATCTTCCAAACGCATTCTATATTAAAACAAGGTATCGTAACATTACAAAAATGTCATTAATTACAACAGCCATTGTGCAGTATTTCAAGCTTGAGAGATACTTGCTCATATATTTTATGTCCCATCTGGCCAATGCAATTCCCTATTGGATTACAAACCAAAATCTTTGCCGTCGGCTAAATTTCAAGGATTATTGCTGTTTAGGGTAGAAGCATGCTCAACTTTTTCTCAGTAGAGAAAACCCAGGTTAAATAAAAAGAGATTTCTAGGTCCAAACCCCGAGTTTTAGTCAAATTAAGGAAGAGTTCGGTTATTTATGCCAAGTATCCAAGGGAACGCCTGCCTGTTCTGTGTGGATAATTTATCATCCGCGTGTGATGAATGCACTTGTTATTGTTTTAACGCAACACCAGGGACAAAATTAAGCGAGTTCTTTATGTATTCCACGTAGCGCCGTGTTGAATTTTGTGAAAGTAGAATATTGAGGCTACCATTTTAAATCATTTAAATATCTAGACGATACAGATAGAAGTTTTGGCAACCTTTCGAGATTTCCATGACACAGTATCGGTAACTGTGTATCACAAAAACTGGTAATACATCTGAGACCGCCTTGCTAAGTTTGAGGTCGATTTGATGAATTGGTTTTTAATAGTGCAAGAGTCGCTTACAAATCTTTACTGTCCAAGCATACGACATGAGATAATGGATATCGTTCCTAAATAATGCGTTCTTCACATTTTATAACTTTCCTAAAATTCAGAAACATATAGGATTCTTAAAACCAAAATCTTTAATAATCTGAAGTTGTTAAAATAAAGTGATCATATTAAAGCCGGGACACCCTAGATATTGTAGAAGATGGATCAAGAAAAGTAGAAACTCGAAAAGCAGAACTATACGAGATGATGAGGAAGGTTGGTCACATTACTATTTCCACTAAAGATAGCTCGAACCTATAGACAGAATTTAATAATATTCAATTGGATTACTATTTAAAACTGAGATGATTCTCTAAAAATAGGATGATCATATTTTATGCATAGTAAAAATACGGAAGGAAAATGAGTTAATTTTTAGAAAATAAATTGAAATTTATCTTGAGAAGAAACCTTTTTATATTAGCCATTCACTTAAAAACGGGAAAATGGAGTAGTTCAGAAAATTTTTATCATAGGGACAACTTCGGGTGAATTGACCAGATAATTCGGTGACCCCGATTAATCTGGGATGACCGTTCACTTGTTAAAATGTTGGTGTTCTCTCAGTAACTACATATACTATAAGTGCATATTGGTATAATAGCTAATTAATAAATTATTGTATGTAGGGCATTCACTTAAAATTTATCACATACATAAGATTTATACGTGGCCGCGATGGCCTAGTGGTAAGATGTATTGGGCCTGTTGCACGTTCAATCATACGTAGGGGGCCAAACATCCTCCCTCTGGTGTAGTGCGGAAGTTTGGAGGAGTGTGCCACTCAGGTGTTGTCCTCGTCATCTGACCGCAGTTCAAAATTACGAGGTCTGTCCTAAAATATCCCTGGTGTTGCTTTAAAACGGAACGTCAATATAACTAAACTAAACAAACACGGTTTATTACACTGTGCATGAAGAATGATTCAGAATTTAGAGAAGCTGAAATTCTTATTAACAAGCTGACCCTAAACAACAGTCAGTGGAGCTTATATTTCCGAGCGTAATACGTTGACTGTCATGACTCACGCCTTCTATCTAACTTAAGGACTCTTTCTCTACCATCTCTTAACAACAGTGGAGGAGGTGTCATCTAATTAGATAGAAAGGTTGCGTCACACAGGCATGCGTCATGGCAGTAAACGCGT
>BGPR01016151.1:0-35209 GCA_013235015.1 Araneus ventricosus
AATTAGCTTTCCAGTTATATCGGTTTTATTACGTGCAATTTTCTCTTTAACAATTTTTCAAAATTAATTTTAAACGCAATTTGTTATGATGCCTTTTTTGTTATAATGAAATTCATCTCTTTATTTTATTTTCTCAAATCTTATAGTCTCTAACTTTTGCTAATGTTTATGTTAAAAATAAAAAAAATATTTCTTTAAACATTAAATCCCAAAACTGAGTTTTCACTTTTGTTAAAATAACGTTTTTATGTTGGTATTCTTTTTGTAAATCGCTTCATGTGAAAATCGTTACACCCAGAATACAACGGCTCGGGCAAACAAGCCAGATGAAGACTGGAAAGTTGAATCAAGCCCAAAACAATATAGCATGCTATATCTTTTTAGATTTGATTATATGTAATACGATGTTTTGGACTAAAGGTTAGAAATTTAAATACAATTAGACTGAATGGTCATCAAATGCTGTGTTTTTTTTAAAACTTTGTTCACTAAAATTCTGACGAGAAATATGAAGCGAAAAGTTAAAAGTAAAGGGAATCTGCTTATATGTTAAAAGAAATGAGGTGTTTTCAGCATTTTAGAATTAGTATTAAAAATTACCACGATAAGTATCAAACTTCTGGAAAGTATCGGAATCACTTTTATAATGAAGCTCATTGAAAAGGAAAGTACAAAAGTAACTTATAACATGGTTGTTAAGTTCCAAACAATATCATGTTTGGTGAATCCGTAATAAATGAAACAAAATTAATGCAGGAAAAAGGATTGGGTTCAAAAATTTAAAAAGCATACTATCGTAATTGAAGCCTTTCTATCAAAGCAATTTTCATAAAAATTATGAAGTATTAACCGCTTAATGACCGAGCTATTTTGTAACCTACGGTATTTAGGACGAGTTAACTCGGGATAAGTCCTTAAGCGGTGAATATGTTTTAAATGTTTTCGTCCTCTGTACTAAGCACCATTAACCGAGGATGACGTCTTTTGAGCAAGACTCCTCAATGCCATCTTGGCTCCAACTTTTTTGTAAAATTTGTTATTTCATGTCACTTGCTTTTTTCTGAAATATCTAATAAATATTTTAAATGCCCCATCCAAAGTTTATGCTTTTTTCCAGTGGAAGTATTTAGAAGCTATAGGTTCAACTATTCGGGTAATTTTAGGTCTTTTTAAGTTAGTTCAAGCACTTCTTTGAATAAAATATTTTTCTTCGTATTGACCCGTGATATCTTCTGTATTAAGTTTGCATAATCCAGATGCCATTTCTATTAAATTCACTTTATTAATTTCTTGTTACTTTTTGCTTTAATTTTATTTTTGTTCTTAAAGTTCATGCTCTCCTCTTTTATTTTCCGTGTTCGTGGTATTCCCGAACTCTATAGTCGTGTTATGAAAGTCATGTGTTTTACAGGAGTTGGCTGTATCTGCCATGGAAAGTTGGAAACGAGAAACAACTGTAGGGAAATTATTGGTCCATCAAACTCTTAAAGAATTTATCTCTCTTTGAACTGCCTGCTTACTAAAATGATTGGTGTATATTTAAAAATGCTTAAAATGTCACGGCAGTGTTTGCATAATCTTTTAGTATGTTTTTGTAGAAAAATTAAACCTTTTCTGATGATTTTATTTTTTTTAAATGAAAAGCACGTGTCTAACTGCAGAATATTTCTGTGGAATTTTATGTCTTTTCTACATTAGAAATTTCTAAAGAATTATCCACTGTTTTAATGGTTATCTTTATCGCAACTTTGTTAACGAATATTATTTTCATTTACAGAGTAAAAGGCGTATATGGACTGAGAGTTGCTGATGCGTCTATTATGCCAGAAATTGTCTCTGGAAACACAAACGCCCCCTGTATTATGATTGGTGAGAAGGCAGCGGATCTTATACGAGGAAAGAGAACAATTCTAAGGAAGAAAACATAATTTCCCATGCTCAAAAACACAAAACTGAGTCAGTATAGACCAGACCAAAGTTTTAAATGTGGCTTGAACCTGGCTGGCAATGGGCAATAATGCTCATATCCAGAGTTCTTTTCCTATTTAGAAGTCTGTTTATAAACAAATGTCAGTCGGAATGCAGATCAGCGCTAAGGATGCAATTCATCTTTGAGTCATGTCATATGTCCCATTTGATAGATGTTTGTGAAGTATTTAAAAAACCCTTCAGATGTGTAAGTTATTCTCTGTTGCCTCATGTAAATATGTATGATTTATTTGTGTACAAATTTGCAGTTTGTTGGATTTTAGAACCTTTTAAATAAATTGTTTAAGTAGTTCTGTATGCTTTTGATTTTGCTGAAACTATAAACATCGAAACACTTATTTGATTTGAATTTTCTCTCGAAACATTTGCAGGGTTTTCGTAATTTCAACAAGATAGTATTTCAGTCGAAGTGTTTACAGCAATATCAATGCTTACAATGCACAGATTCCTTTGTGCGACTGAAACAAAAATGAACTGTTCACAAATATTTTTGGAGCAAATCGTAGTGATGCATAGCACCATACTTAAATAGTCATTTGGTGTAAATGATTATGAACTTAGTAATTATGTTTTCTTGTTCTATTCTGTTATTTAATACCTAGGAAAATTTATTTGTTCATGCCAGGTATTTAAGTGCATAAAATTTATCTTAAAGTTAAACTGTTAATTTGTATTCACCATACAATTCATGACACCCGTGAATCTTCCAACAATTTTTGGAAATTTTTATCTAGAATTTCCAGTACTTTCGTCGTTTCTTTTTCCTACAAAGTTTCATAGGAATAAAAAAATCCGAATGCGAGAAAAGATTTATATAAAAAAAATCGGCTTGTCTTCATTCTTAACGATGTATATATTTGGAATATGTATATATCAATAACGATGCATAACTATAAATTTTCTATATAACTATAAATTTTCCAAACATTTTAAATGTCTTTAAATATATTTTCTCCCTGTACGCATTACAAATTTTCACTCAAAAAGAGTCAAATTTCATTTAAAAGACCACCCTCTAAAGCACGTTTCTTTCAAATGTAAATCCCTTCTACATGGCTTTCTTATCATTCGAAATAGTTTCAAATCGCCTGTTTAATTGCACATAATTGCATATTTAATGAATTATGTCTTTACTCCTATTTCGAATCTAAAACGCAACCGATTCAGGTGATTACCCATTTTTGAACATTTTTATTGAAGTGTTAATTTAGATTTTAATATCTTAGTATAACTTCAAAAAATGAAATTGCTTTTTTAGAATAGTTGACACTTTCCTGACACTTGTACACTGTTCAGATTATAAATGATAGAGGGAGTTATTTCTGATTTATTCTTTGTTGGAATTGTACAGGAAGCAAATAACATATCTCTAGTTAGTTTTCTTCAAAGATTACATAGTTTCCGAATGCCGAGTAGACACTAAAACTTCTTAAACTTTTTAATACATGCCACTCTTAGCTGCGTTTGCGCTTTAATTTGTTGCCATTGATGCCAAATTAAATAAGTTCTAATGTTTCCCCAAGGTGAAAAATTAAGCATTCTTTTTAAGAAAACTCAAGAGAATCTCTTCTCGAACATAATCTCAATTTATAAATGGAATTATAACCATTCACGGTAAAAGCTAGATTATCCTGGATTCTATCCACTGAGGTCTCTGTTAACTGAGCCTGTATCACAAAATCGAACTGCGTTTTTCATTTTTTAATAAAGTTAATGAATTTTTCAGTAAAACGGTGTCAAAGTTGTCGTTAAAGCCAATTTTTGCGGTGCGAATTCTTGTAAAAGGCAGTTATCAGGATGTGATCTTTTATAACTCAACTTATTTATAGAAAAAGTAAAAACATTTCCATCCTTAAGCACTTCAATAGTGATGTGAACGATTTCCATGCATTTTCATGTAAAAATGGCACTGTAAATGTGTCGGAAAGTTTCACATTGTTGATAAAAAAAAAAAAAATAGAAATCGGTAACATCCGCATATCCTTTTATCAAAAACTAATTAATGTTTAAAAAGTGCATGTAATAAGTTTGATAACTAATAAAATAGTTTGTTAGCATTTTAATACGTAATATTACTTGTGGATTTGCTTTCCAAAATTGTTTATTTGTAATTATGAAAATCTTGAAAAGAAAAGTCACGATTTAAAATTTACTCTTTTAAACTATTTTTCGGTTATCCGAGATAATTAAAGTCCCAATCAATTCGGGTTATCGAGTTTCTACTGTACTGGAATTTCAATACAACAAAGTTTGAGAATTTCACTAATATGCCACTGATCTTCTTGAATTCATCCTCTTAACGCTCCAAGGTTGAGAAAATTTCTTGAAGTTGATAAATTCTAGTCGTGTCACATTTAGATTTTGTTGAATCAAAAGAGATTTAATTTCTGCGCAGTAAAACCAAAGCAGGTATTTGCTTCATTTATTGTTTATAAATTAAACCCACATTAATAAAATCAATCGAATGATTCATGACTCACACTTACACAAATATTACAAAACAACTTAAATAAACTTTAACTGTACATTTGGCAAACTAGAAACGATACAGTTTCTCTCCGTTAACGATAGTCTCTCTATTCCTACTTTGTACTTCTATAACAGTTGTTTCAGTATTCGGATCCCATGTTTTTAAACTTCTATTTCGTCTCCTAAAAATGAACTATCTTTGTTAATTTTCCATCCCCAGCTGGGCCAGTTTTATCAAATCTGATGCTTTCTCTGCTATCATGATGACTGGAGCATTAGTATTCCCTGAAACTATAGTTGGCATAATTGAAGCGTCCACCACTCGTAGACCTTTGATTCCTATGACCCTGAAAAAAAACCCAGCATATACAAAGCGAGTCAAAATGAATGTCATGATATCAAAGCTTTACTGTGCAACAGGTTGTGGTATTTATTTAAAATAGATATATTTATTTAAAAGAGATTTAAAGAAATAACCCCAATAGCACAAGATGTTGAACAGTATTGTTTTAATATATTCACAATATTGTAAGGGCACATGTTGCTCAGGGCTTAGTCATCTCTTCTAGAAGAACTAGAAAGAATAAATATTTCTATGACTGTATCCTTTATTGCAGATCGAATGCTTCCCAAAGATGACTCGGAATAAAAAAAAATATAAAAAGCGATCAGACACATCACCATTGCGATGAAATAAAATTCAAATAAGCTTTTAAACTAAAAAAACTGAAGTTTAAAGTCCCAAATAAGCGGTTTCAAAAGTGTTTAACATATCAGCTACAGAATTAGATTAAATCACAGTCATTAATAAAACATACTAATCATTATTTAAAGAAGTTCCTGCTCCTGGGTTTTAAAGTAAGAAACTTTGAGTATAAGTAATAAAAATCAAAACTTTTAAGTTGAACATTCATCAATGGCTTACCGTAAATGAGAATCCACGACAGCGGTTGGATCCCAAGGACTTCCCATTTTGCAAGTGCCCACCGGATGGTATATCGTGATGGTGTATGTTCTTGCCACACACTCCAGGTACAAATCGCTGTAAAGCGGATAGATTTCGCATCCAGGGAACTTTGTTTCGAACAGACTGGAACCCATCTTCAGGAAAGGGGGTTGCAGTCCCAATTTCAAACAAATCTTCATACCTGGGAAATATTTGGAAAACAATGCTCATTCCAAACCAAAAGTCATATACACTTATATTGCAAAATATCGTATTACTTCAAGTTTCCTCACTTAGGAAAATTTAATCACACTTATATTCTCCTCTTTAATAATCATATTAATCACAAAAAATAAATTTTAACCCTTAATCAAAGAGTTTTTTTTTAACTCCGCAACACTTTTAAGTAGCATAAACTATAAGTAATATGTCCCCTGGATCCATCTATCGTAATCATTGGGCATATGTGTCCCAGTAGTCTTCATTAAGTAATTTTGTAAAGAAAAAAAAAGTTTTGCAATTTAGATTTATAAATTTCATTGAAAGTACACGATTTTTTCCGAAAACAATGCATATACACTCGTTAGCTATCACATATGCTGATGCAATACTGTGAAAAAACCGCAATGCAGCAACCTACATTAGTGTAAACTTCTGTAAATTAAAACTCCTCAAAACTTGGTGGGACTGATGAAGAATACTTCCACTATCCAAAGGAGCATTTCTATCCCAAAAGTGTTTTTAAAGCTCTTTCGGGATGTATATGATATTTCAATTAATCTTAAAAGGGTTAAGACGCTCATAATAAAGAAATCTCTAAATGCGATAAATAATCAGATACGTTTTATGGGTTCAAAATATACCTTGAACTAGCTTTTTAATGTCCAGTGGATTGCTGAAGTAACGTGGATCAATTTTTGGCTTTACATATGGATCTGCCGATTGAAGGTATATTCTTCCTCTGCTTTTTGGCCTCAGAAGTACAGGATACATAGTGAAAGAGTCCTTTCCGATGTATGGCACATACACTGCTTTGAAGTCCTGTAACGAATAAAGCGTTGGGTGATCATGAAAAACCATACATACGTCTAAAAAATACTGAAATGCGTTCTTGCACATATGTTGTATTACTTTATCAAATTCGGACACTCTTTTATCTCTTTAAGGTCTGTTAAGAGATTTTACAATATTTCATATAAATTTGAACAATAGAAATGCCTCGAATTTTTATAAAGAATTTTTTAAAACCTTTTTCAGTTTAATTGTCTTATAAGCAAACTTTCAATAAAGTTAAAAGAAAGAGACTATACATGCCATTTTTGTGATACATTATTTATTAATTTTTGCAGCAAATTCAGTTTTTGTTAAGTCTGCAAAGTTATTTTTTTCATAAAATTCATCTCGGTAACTGCCTGAATTTAGTAAAATTAACACAAAAAGATATTCTTACTTCGTTTCTAATAATTTTCTCTCGGAAATTAAAATGGATTTTCAGTTCAGAAACATTTAAGAGTAAAAGCATCCCGTTGTCCTAAAAATTCAGTGAATTGCAAGGCAGTATCTAAAAAGTTTTATCACTTTCATTTTTACCAAACCATAATCTATAAACACAGTATTCTTATCCTTTTATGAAATAACTGGGACGTAATTTTTAATATTAGGTTTAATTACGTCTATCACACCCTTCCATTCTAATAATTTTGTTGAATTTTGCCCCAGTCCAATAAATTTTGGAATTTGAAATAAGTAAGTATAAGCAATGCATATTTGCAAAACCTATATTTTAGCATTGTTGAAGAATTTTTGGATTGTTTAACATTTGAAGGGGGGAAATGGAAGGAAATTTGTGACATTTGCTATATTTCGAGATCCCGTACAGTTGGTGTTGTGATGTGGCAGAGTAACATCAAAAGTCAACACTCACATCTAGCGGCTAGCTGTGGTATAAACACTTCATGGTTTGAAATCTGTGCAATTTGAATTTTATTGGCATAGATATATGATATCATTACTGACACTTCGCTGATGAATTGAATCTGTTAAATGCACGGTAATTTTGCAACAAAGAACCAATTCTAAAACATTTTTTTTCGCCGACCTCGTGACATGCTTCGCACCCTTTGGGTAAGCAGGATCGGCGTGGCCAATAAAAAAATTTAAAACAAAATAATTTTGAAAGAAAGCTATTTAGCAAAACAATATAGAAAAATTAGAATGGTGCGTTTTCCCAAAACTAATAACACATTCTAAGAAGAATGCTATACACTTGTTTAGTTGGTTCGATTTTAAATACTAATTCTAGATGCAGTTTTGGATAGGAAATTCGAAATCCATAAAAAAAGTAGTTGGTTCCTGTTTCTTAACTACGTCCAATTAAGCATTTAAAAGTAATATAGCATGCTACTTAACATATTCTGCGATGGTTGTTTACAAATTTTGATTTTGTGGCTGAAAGACGAAAGGCTCCAATCTCGATTTCATCTAATGTATACCTAATGCATGATAAACTATAATTGGCCTGACATTTTCACGTTGACGTGATATGGAAACATGGAAAATATGCATACCATATTAGGTGTCATAGCATTTAGAAGATACAATATTATGAAATAATCCCATATGGACCAAAATTTTCAAAATAAGTTCATTTAATAAATTAAGATCTTCGCTGCCATGACTCGTGCCACAGATTCGTACCTTCAGTCTAATTAGGTGACTCCTTCTCTACTACCTTTTAACAATAGTAAAGAATGGGCCATCTAATTAGATAGAAGGCATGAGTCAAATGGCATCAGCGGGATGCCAACATGTTAAATGAAGCAGAAAATTAATAACTAAATAAAAATACTTCAAATGGGTTTTTTCTAATGCATATTGAAAACCCATACATTTAAAAACATTTTGAATAAGGATATTGTAATCCATCCCCTCAGAGATGTGCATATTTCTTATATCCTTTTATTAGATGACTCATCCTTTTTCTGGAATCTGCCATTTCGACTCGTAGAGAATCTAAGCGACATCTAATCTGATTAAGTGCGTCCATAAGGTTTTTAAAATCTTTTACAACAAATGATTCATTTACACTTTCAACATCAAAAATTCTATAATTTGATGTAGGAATCAGACACGTCATTTGAAAGCGTTAAAACTGAAGCTAAGCATTCACGAAATACATTTATTTTAATCCCTTACTTCATCAGTAAGTCCCATCACTCTTCGGATGGACACTCCTTCGTCAGATGAGGGTGAACTGGATATGAAATGGATCTCGATGTCCGGCCAGTCGTCCGTGTGGTTGGCGAAAGGGGTGTTCACAAATGCCAGACCTTCGCAACCCCCGAGGACGGTTAGTGGACCTATAGAGAATCGATGGAAAATATTATTTGAAATAAATCTATCTTGATCCAAATTTAGATGAAAGTCCTTTTCTGTCCAACGGTCTCCATAGCATCCTAGATTGATTTCTAGAATATTTCACTTTCTCGTCAGAATTAAGCTGAATTTGAATAACAAGTTTCTTTAAAGAAATAGTTTCACAACACAAGCAGTAACATAGTTTGTAACACAAGTAGTTTAATTATCTAAAATCGCACCTTATCAAAATCGACGAGTTTTCTTTAAGATTTGCCCTTGATCGATTGCTTAATGACAAATGTAAACTTATTTTGATGAATCATACCTGTTAAGTTAAACTATTTCTGTAATTAACCCTTTACGCCCGAGAGGTTAATGACCATTGACCAATGAGTCACCATTCTCGACGGTGCATCATTTTGACATTTCTTGATTTCGATGGTTAAAAAAACTACCTACAAAGTTGTAGAATAATTTTTCAGGAAAAATGAACGTACACAAACATATTTTTTGCGTTCCAAAGCAATAATATGAGCTCTGGTAAGTCAGTGAATAATTATGCATCTGATTACTTTTCGAGTGCAAAGGGTTAAACTGAAGGATATTGTGGACGATAAGATTTATTCTGCAAGAATCAACATTCCAATATTAAAATTGAAAAATAGCGGGAATGAGAAACGAAGGTAATTTTGGCACGTAATACTCATATAAATATTCTTTTGATATGTATTTATGGTGAGCAACAAGTAAAGAACTCGGAAACCGATTAGTGTAAGTCAATTAACGCATTCGCTGCCATTATTCACGCCTGAGATTCGAACCATCTATGTAATTATATGGCCCCTTCTCTGACATCTCTAAAGTACAGTAGAGAAGTGGTCATCTAATTAGATAATAGGTTCTGGACACGCCAGTGCGTTGGTGGCAGTGACTGTGTTGTTTCTAAAAAAAATTGCGCATTAAACATGTGCAATATGCAACATCCAAAACATGCAAAATGTTCAGTTGCCAAAGCATTGAAGTGGCAAGCTTAATATTGCAACCGCAGATGGTGCTAAACAATTGATAGTTTGTTATCATCAATCGTTTAAAAATAGGATAAAAAGATATGTTATGTTTATTGGCTTACCTAAATGTCTTCTGGGCCAACCAAGTAATATATATATATCCATTTCGTTATTGCAGTTATTTTCTTTGTGCATAGCAAGAAATGCGAAAGTGTAAACAACTTCTAGATCTGCATTTGCTTTTTTTTGTTACTAAAACTTTTTTCAATCAAAAATAATTAATATTGTATCACTGGCATGATCTATTTAATTAAGAATTTAATTTGTTCATGGCTTTTTAAAATTAGCTCTTAATAGCTCAGACTATTCGGAAGTTTTTTTTCACACTTTTGCAATTTTATGTTATTTGTTGCTTACTGTTTTATATAAACACTTCACAAATAATTTTTTTTCTTTAAAGTAAGTTTTCCCCTTATGTCAAAACAAATCATTCTACAAAAGGAAGAGATTTCACTAACTTTTGTTTTCATCTAAATAAAATATGAAAAGAACTGACATGCAAATTACGGTCTAAAATGTAAAGCCAAACATTTATTTTAACTGCTCGAAAGCAGAACTATGAAAGTTTCGCTAAGAGATGATCACTCAAATAAAATGACGGATAGTAATTCGTCAAACATTATTTACTGCACTTGTTTTCGATTCTAAAAATTTAAAAGAGCTTGAATTAATTCTTAAAAGTGAAACGTAAACAACTCAGCTGTCAATTTAGGAAATTATATTTCGCGCGAAGAAAACGATTCTTTTCCCCCTCGAACGCCTGATAACTTTTCTCACTTCTAGCGGATAGATGAAGGCCTGATTTCTTCCCTTCTCTTTGTTATGAAATAAAAGATCCTAAAATATGGTTTAGATTTTTTAATGATTTTATCCCTTGCTAAATTAAATTATATAAAAAGAGTATTATAAATTCCTGTCATGCTAGTTTGGAAGCTCCTTAATCTGATTAATTAAAAAGAATTTTACAGTTGATCGGCAAAAATTGATTCTACAAATATTTGTCAAAACTTTAAAAGAACATCAAACCCTTGAAACGTAATCTCAGTACGAATGAGATAAGACAATTATTCAAAAACCAGATAACTTGCCCTTTATAGCTCAAATCTCAATTTATAAAACATTCTGAAACAAAAATAACTAGTAAGAGCTGGTTTCTACATTCACATGATTCACATAGAAAATGTCTAATGTATGATTCACATATAAAACGTCTAATAGCCGGCGCTATGATGAAAAAGAATGGTAATACCTTATTTAGAAAATTCCTTTTATCAGCATTAGAAAAGAACTGTCGTTGTAATATATTTGTATAAAATTATTTGACTTCAAAGTCGAGTTCTCTCTAGCTTGTAGTGGAGAGTATTTCCCAAAATAGTGTATTCCTGTTTAATTAAGACTTTCAATACGTTTTTTTTTATTTTCATACTTCTTAATTTTCAAACCTTTTGGCATAAATGCTGCTCAAAAGTTCTTAAAGCTTGAAGTTATTGTGCATTTTTTTTAAAACGACGATTCTGCAATATCGTCTCGTTCCTTGACCAATGTATTAAAACATGCTAATATACTGAAATTCAAAAACACTTGGCAGAAAGACGGTATCCTAGCCTATATCGGTCTTTACCGCACACTGCTCTAATAGATACTTCAGAAAACAAATTAACTAAGCAAAGCCTTTTTTACAGTTTCCATACATTTCTGTGTGAAAATGTTTATCAAATTATCAGAATGTTGCAACGGTTCTTAAAAACAGTTACAAAAGAACAAGTTCATAAAAGTCATAGAGATATCCCTTAAAAAATTGTACCTTTTCCCATCGTAATGAATTTGAGAAAATTCTTGACAGAGAGAATCCTGTTGGGCAGCAGAGAAACTGGATCATCTATGACAAAATGAATGCCCGCCGATCCGACATGGTCTTGAAGGTTCTCTCCTACAGGTAGATCGGCAATCACAGGAATCTGTCGGAAATGGCAGGAAGACATTAGTAAAAATAAATTCCAATTTATATATTACTACTTTATCAAGGAAAACTGACTTATTGTTTATTTCTAGTGACATAATACTTCGTCCTCAATATAGAAGGTTACATAAAATTCGATCGAACTTACGCAGAATATTTTCTATAATAATATTTGTTTAATTTGGCAAAAATATCTCCCTTGACTTTTGAATGCGTTTTCAGTCTTCTAAACTAATAATTACTGTTCTAGACTAGTAGTCTAGTACATTCCAAGAAGTGAATGAACTAAAAGTCTCTCCTAACATTGCATTTTCTTTGACCATAGTAATTCTAATTAAGTATAAAATACGCTAACTTTAAATCAGTGCTTCTTTAATTTACCCATTTTTCTATCCCTTTTGGTACGGAAAAAAAATTACCCCGTCAATGTACGAAAATAATTTTTGAAATCGTGAATGCATATGTAAGTTGGGAAATAAAATTGGCCGCCAAAGAATTAGTTAATCATAAATAAAAGGAAATTAAGATAGATGTAGTGACTTGGGCGATTTCACTGATATGTTTTTTTGAAAAAACCTCTTAACTGCGTTTGCTGACAAATATTTTGAAGTTCTGGACGAAACATGCTCTGTCAATGCTTTTGCAGCAACAGAATTGATACATACTGTCTCAGTTTTTGATCAGGACCCAAAGTTGCCTTGACATCAACATTTTCCCTTTTTCCTTTATTTCATTATTAAAAAAAGCGGGATATTGAAATGATTATCTACTCTGCATTATGAAACAGCATCAAATTATAATTTCAGCAACAATAGGGTATTTTCGTTCCTAGATTTCGCAAAACAGCTGTATACATACACCAAATTTCTTCAGCTGTTTCTTGGGTCCAATACCGGAGAGCATGAGGAGCTGTGGCGAATTGACAGATCCAGCAGAAACAATGACTTCACGTCTTGCTAGGGCCTCGAATGAGTGTCCATCTTTGTCGTACAAGACTCCTCGAGCACGTCTGTCGGAATCAATTAGGATCTAAAAAAGTAAAGTGTAGATGAACTTTTAAAAAGTATATTAATAAATTTGCCTTACAGTTCATTAAACAGTTATTTTCGTTTGTAATCAGGGCAATCATTTTTAATCACCTGTACTTAAAAATCATACTGAGGATTATATAAATGTCAGTAATTATATATCGCTTAGATTTCGTAGTACCGAAACTGCCCACAGCTTACTTTGACAATCAGTGACAATTTTACCTTTGTGACAAAAGCATTTATGACGATATCCAAATTAGGCCTTTTGCCAGCCGAAGACAGGAAAGCTTTGGCAGTGCTGCAGCGAGAACCTCTCCTGATAGTTCCTTGAGGAATCGTAGCACCTGTTTAGAAACAATATTGATAATTAAAAACAGATTGTTTTTCAATGAAAATAATTTAGTAATACGATTTTAAATTAGTTACTAAAATGCAGCATTCTCAAACGTAACCGAATTCGAACTCAATGTTCCAACGATATTTAGTCCGGATTTTAGAAAATATTTTTTAGAATTTTGTATGCTTACAGCAAATTTTAGCTTTTATAAAAAGATATAAAAATCTAAATAACTTTCTAATAAAAAAAATACTTATTAGACATGATAAAATCGCACTTACCCGTTTGGCGGACCCCGTTTATATCGTTTACAGAATATCCCAGGAATAGTGCTGATTGTTCAAAAGCATGCCCAAGAGGAGTGACGAAAGGAGGAGTATTTACAGTCAAGTAACCACCAGTACCGTGATAACCTTAAAAGGAAACACCATCAGACAAAAAATTAATATGCCAGGTACTTCCACATTTGAAATCAATAATTCGTGCTGCATTTTACTCATGTTTTGACTATTATGCTAATTCTACAATTAACTTCACCTACTCCATATTTGTGTCGGTATAATATAAATAAAAAAATTATTTCCTCGTATTAAGTGTTTTAACTTTGCTAGTAAACCTATTCTGAGCAGTGATGTATTGACATTGGAGGAGGGAGTATAGATGTCCTAGAGATGGTCTTCAGGAGACACAGAAAATATAGGATTTCTAAACTACCATGGCAGTGTTGGTGTAAAATGGACAAAATATAGACTCGGTTCATTTTAACTCTGTATCCTCCGTAGTATTATTGATAGTTCCCTTGATAGTATTTTTGACAGTTCCCTTGATATGAAGCTCAGTATACAAAGAAATAATACAATAAATAACAATAAAAATTTAAGGTATAAGCTGTTATTCATGCGAAAAAAATGAACGCAAAAGTTGAAAACAATTTTTCTGATTACTATAAAATGCATGGTTCGAAAAAAAGCGTGGGCGCCTTATATAGCACCCTATATTTTGTGTATATTTCCTTAAATAAATGGAATATTCCTAGAAAGTAAAGGCGCCCACGCTTTTATTCGAACCATGCATTTTATTGTAATCTGAAAAATTATTTTCAACTTTTGCGTTCATTTATTCGCATGAATAAAAGCTTATACCTCATTTTTTTTATTTATTTATTTTATTTTCTACTTTTTAATGACGGCTGACACACGACACGACATGTAAACCAAATTCAATTACCGAATTCTCCAATATGAAACACATATTAAATATTCGCTACGAATACTACATATTACGAATTTGAAAAAAGTGCGACAAAGACCGAGAGACGAAACAAGACTCACTTCCCCGATCTGACCTTTGACCCTCAAGCTGCTCAGAAATGGAGATGATTCACAGGCCGCGTCCCCTTCTATTGTGTGTTGTCTACTGGTGTTGTTACAACCCTACGTAACGTGAGGTTACCACCTTCCAAACTTTATCGCCCTAATATGGGGCTAAAATTTTATTATCATTTTGTTAGGTTTAAAGTAGGTATAGATTGCAATTTTTTTTGTATAATATTGTATTGTCTCCGGAAACCCACCACTGTGCTAAATTTCAAAGCTGTAACTCGATTGGAAGTGGGTAAGAAATCGAGCTCCGTGCTTTGATATTCATCGCCAAAAATATTTTTGATGATGCCTTGCAATCATTTGTCTGTTAAATTTACCTTGGCCAGAAGAAATTATGAAGAAAACTCGTGTACATTTTGAGGTATAAAAATGATTCAAAGTTTTCAGAAATAAAAAAAAAACGTGCTTTATATATATATATATAAAGTTCAAAATAATATAAAATATAAATATTCAAAATAAATATAAAATATTCAAAACTTTGGTAAGAATTTAATTTTCGAGAATAATAATGGAACATCTGAGATTGTTTCCTTCTGGGTATAAATATTATACGGATAAATGATTTCTGCTCTAACCAAAACAGACAAAAACATTTACGACATTAGTTCATAAAGTAAAATCTGAAAAGCCGATGTGGTGAACTTCTTTCTTCGATAGTTCTTTCTGCACTAATTAGAAAACCAGCGGGAGTGGTCTCCCCTAAACTTTCTCGTATACTTCTCGAAAAAGGTGCTGTTCCCCTCCCCCCGCATGGATAAATTAGAAGACCACATACCAAATTTCAATTATCTAATGTAAGTTACTAAAAGATTTGCACACATCTAATCAGCCTTTTAGCTTGCCAGCAATACCTCCGATCTGATTGTTACAAATTTACTACCGATAGATGTAGTTGAAAATTGGCAGAGTGCTTAAGAAATTAAAAAAGCATGAAGAACAGAACTGATGAATCAATTGACACTAATTTTGGTTTGTTACTTTATAACTTTACTTTTAACAACTACTCTCGTTCTGTCAGAGTAAAAATATTGCAAAATCCACTCAGAAAAAAATGCATTACGAAATATACAAAATAAAACTAACCGCAATCAAATATGCAACTCTTGAAAATGTTTCGGCGTGAAAGAAAAATTAAAAGAAAACACTCCATAATTAATTCACTTTTATTCGAGAAGAATTTGGCAGTGAGCCAAGATGACCGTATTACGGGAACAGAGGTAAGGATAATCATTTTGCCAATTGCTTTTCGATTTAAATAGTTTATCAGAGTCCCATTGCGAAGATGTCAATATTTTATTGGTGTAACAAACACACAAATCATTACCTTTTCAAAAAGAAATATGATATATTAACAAGAAGAAGGATCTATCTTGAAAATCTATTTGCATTTGAATTATATTTACAAAACGTATTTCTTAACCATTTGTTATGGCAAAGGTTTTAATTGGAATAATTTTGTAATAATTCCTGAGTTAAAGTTGATCAACAATATAATATGGTTGCAACTTTTACCAATGTCCGTGTTTCACAATTCAGCGTTTTTTCTACGTACCATTGAATGCTGTATGGGGATCTTGATTATCTTCCGATTTCAAGAAATATGGGTAAACTTCCTTCCAAGTCCAGCCCTCAGCTCCATTTCTGGCCCACTGGTCGTAGTCTCTCCGATTGCCACGAACGTACAGCATGTAGTTCAAGATACTCGAACCTCCCAGGACTCTGCCACGAGGCCAGGGCATTTGCTGTAGACAGAAAGATTATGATTTACATAAAGAAATTTGTATAATGACATGCGTTATTAATCCTGCCAACAAAATCATTAACTAAACGAGTATATTTAAAATAATCTATGTAGTAATAAACTGAATTATAACTGTAAGCATTATTCCACAGTGACAGTCACGACTACATACAGTGATCAAATGTCAAATGGTTTAACAAAAATTTTGAATGTATCAGAATGACATAACTGCCCTCTAAGCAAGAACCTGTTGCGCAGCCAAAGATGGCTCTTGTGCCATCTTTGCGTCGAAAATGTAACTAAGAGTATGCCCATAGAATTATTTGTAAATTTCTCCAAAAACCCTGAAGACTTAATACCACAGATTATCCCCGAACTTGGAGCCAGGACGGCTCCCTGTCGGTTGCGTAGGTATACGTGAACCTTTATTTAAAAAAAAGATTACAAACACATTATGTGTAGATACAAATGCCTTGAAAAAGAAAAAAAAAGTGAAACCAAAAATTACCGTAATGCGGGTTTACTTTGCACCAGTGAAGGTAACTTTGCACCATTATAACATTTCTGCTGAAAATTCAAATATAGACCACTGATTACAGGTAGGTGTAGATTTTTAGAACAAACGAAAAAAATTCACATTGGAAAATTTTCATTGCTTAACTTATACATGTTTAAATAATAAAAGCACTGTCGAGTGTATTTCATTGCTTAAACTAGTATAACAATTATTCAAGAAGTTACAGAACGAAGAAAACATTGGATTAGCTTTGCAGTAAAAAATTTAGTATTAAAAAAATCTGCCTCTGGTGAAGAAAGAACAGCATTGTTTAAGGCAAGTGCATTTCAAGGTGAAAGACAATAGTTAATTAAACTTGTTTGTCAAGATATTAATTTTTTTCTGATATGGGGTAGCTTTGCACCGAAAAAGAGGATTTATTTGCACCATGGAAATTTGTGGTACAAAGTATCCTCAGATGGTTTTAATTTAATTTTTCCAATTTTATTATTAATTAATAATAGGAACAACGTTTGGATTCTTTGCGGATTTCCCAGGGTGTATAAAAGGAAGTTAGGGTCTTAAGTATATGGATTACTCTCTAGACACCCTAGAAGCTTGTCTTAATACCATTTTGAAAAGTGAGAATACTCTTAATAACGCAGATACCGGTTTCGGTATCCCGAAGTGAATAATTTGTTATAGAAGAAAGCAACTTCATGTAAGGAAACCTGGAAGGCCCTTGGTTTCCAACAATGAGGAGGAAAAGACCGTTGCAGCTTGTATAGTAAAATTCAGTTTCTTTGTTTTCCTGTATCAATACTTTGGACCTTAAATTATAATAAACGCTTACCTTACGAAGAAAGATGTAGTAATAGATAAATTTATAAATAAAAGAACTGACAAATATTATATTCAGATTATTATAAAAATGAAACTGAAAAAATTGTAAATGAGTAATTTAGTTCGAATTTTTTTTTGGTTAAACTACATGATATTTTTGTATATCTCCACCTAGGTAATCAATATACATGTCTACCGATGCATATAATTAATTGCGTTTGTTACGAAACGTGCTGAAAAAAATAACCACTGCAAAGCATCCCTACCTATGAGGTAACTTTGCCCAAAAATTTCGAAAAAAGATTTTTTTCTATTAAATTACTGCATGATTCAGGTTTTGCTGCAAAACGCTTTTTTTGTAATAACCCAACGAGGAAAATATCAGAAACGCCCTTTTTTTAGAGAAATGTCTGCAACTAATCTCGAAATTCGTTTTGAGGCCATGAAAATTGGTGCAAAGTAACCCCCAGATTACGGTACATCTCAAATAGGTTTTTAAAATTTATTCTGCAGCTATACAACGAAATCACATCGTCAACCAGTTTATAATTAGTTGTTAGTGCTTTGTGGATATTATTGCCTTCATTTTTGATCAATTCGGCCATAACTCTCCCTTGGTAATGTGACTGTACTCACCCTATTTATGAGGCCGAAGCAAGAATGCTTCTGAGGTACGGTGAGGTACCTCCAGTCATTCCTGGTCATTTGTAGCTGGGCAGCCAGGATGGGTACTTCACTTTTCAGCTTGGGTGCTCCCCCAGCCTCCAGGAGGAGCACTCGAATGTCAGGATTTTCGGAAAGTCGGTTGGCCACCACGGCTCCGGCGGACCCAGATCCGACTAAAAAAATTATGCTTTTTACGAATTTTTCATCACTTGAAAAAACATGCAAGAGAAAAATGTCACGGAATATAATATTGATTACGAACTCAACTTTTGGAAAAATTGGAATATCATATTTGTTTCCCAGTAATCTTCTTTAACCCTTTGTATCCCAAATTAATTGACCAACAAATTTACAATTTTAGTATTGAACCATTAGATAAGTTTTAGGGCAGAATTACCCCAGGAAAGAGAAAAAACCCTTTTGATTAATTAAAATAACTTATTTAATAAAATTAATAATTAATTTTTTAAATTCCTGCCTTCAGCTGCTATCTACTGCCTGCTGTTGGGACTACATTCATCGTGTTTTTGCGAGTACGGTCAAGGAAAAAGTTCATATCACGAAGATATAAGCGTGATTAAAATGGGACTTTTAAGTACCGTCGGGATAAAAAGGGTTAATATTTGTATACGTTCTAAATGATTTTGAATATTCTTATCAAGATTCATCTCGTAAATTTTGAACGATCATAACTAATAAGATTCTCGGGATCTGAATACTAATCAAACAAAAATAAGGAAATACATCCTTAAACGTACCGAACGAACGGACAGTAAATCGAATAGTGTCGAATAAACTCCATGACACAAGCGCGAAATGAATAAGGATTCTGTCATATGGAGGGGAAGAAATCTATGACTTTAAGTATCTACTCTTCACAACTGATCGGAGAGACATGGAAAGGCAGGCAAAGTAAGGAATAAAAGTTACCAGTATTTAGCCGTTGCTTTATCTAGCTACTGAAAAACTCTTAAAATTTGTTTTAAACCATTAGATCGTTAAGTATCTTGAAACAAATGAATTTGCGCGTTTAATTGCATTCAACAACTAAATTTCGTTCTCATTTTTTTGTGATTGCATTAAGGCAATAGATAAGCAATAATGCATTTATTATGAGATGCGTTGTAGGAATTATTCGCTCTTATATATATGTTACGGTCAATGTTTATAATCGGTTATTATGGATAAAAAGCGGTTAAAGTGGATAATCATTTGCCACTTTAACCGGTTATTGTCCACGTTAACCATAAACCACATTGACAACCAAGCTAACCCATGTTAATCCATATTGACCATAATAGATTTGCTGTTAAAATCATAAATTTTATAGGCACTTCAAGTGTATTTCTAATTAAATAGTAATTTTAGCTTGAAATTGATGTTACTTTTCGAAAATCATACTTATAAACCTTAGTAAATGAACAGTTTTGGGGGAAAGTTTGGAAATATAAATTACGTTTGAAATTTTGTATTGCATTGGAAGTGAATGGATGGGTATTAACACTAGGTGTAAAGATTGTATATCTATTTTAAACATGTGTTCATCAGTTAAAAATGAAGTAATTATCAGTGAAAAATATGCCATATAACTGCCTTTTATGTGTATCGATATCTTAGATGTAGTATTCCCACAAGTATACTTCATGTTATACCATAGCCGAATAACATTAGCGGGTAATCTTTCCTGTGGTGACTTACTAACGATTAATAGGGAGGGGTTTTTTTTGTATTTCGATCTTATTATTTTTTAAATGTAAAATAGACAGTCTAACTACTGTCTACTTTGTAAGCTTTATCGCGTGGCAAAACACGAACCATAAATTATGAAGAAATGTCACCAAAAGTCCACACTTATGTTTTAGATTTTCTTCGTATGAGAAAAATATTGCTAAGAAATTGCTATAAAAATCTAAAGAAATCAGTTCACGAGACGTCGCAATCATGAAAACATTTGTTTTATAATACGCGTCAAACGTATTTGCGCATGCTTGCGAAGCGCTTGACGTGTGATGGCGTATGATCATGAATGGAGTTAATTCGTGCTCACGTGAGATGCATCAAATGTGCCACGTTAATTTCGTTTTGGAATCCTTTGCGCAAGAAGAGAAAATGCGTGACGCCGTAGCAGCAGCGTTGCTTGCTGCTACGGCGTAATTTATGCAAGAAAAATCGGCAGTAGTCTATATCTCGTAATTTTCATGTCTCGTGACTATCAAATGTCATGAATCGGGTTAGTATAATTCAGTGTATCAATTGAACATAACAAGGTATTTAAACAAGTGCCATCAACAAATATTACGTGAATCTAGCTGAGTTAATCTCGCTCTTTGTCTAGATTCCAGCAAAAGTTTAGTAAAACCTACTTCAACTGAATCTAAAGTTCTCCTTCCTACTAACCGAAAGTTGACAGTCTTTGACAGAAATGATTTACAAGTGCCAACAACAATGGTATATTGTTGCCAGCAGGGAAGAACAAGGCGTTTACTCGATATTTATTGTACCGTAACAAAGTTTTTGTTATGTTTTATGTTTATACCTTCATTTTCACGTGTACATGCTGCATAGTAAAGAGGTGAAAATGCTCTTTGAAAATAGACCAAAAAATCTGTCGAATGTAGATTAAATTCCAGCTTTTCATATCCCATTCTTGTAACAGCAATATCAATAAAACAATTATGATAATTAGACAGTTTGGAATCAATTACTCTCATAGTAATTTGTATCGTTTTCAGAGAAACAGTTTCTGCTTTAAGAAACTTTTAGCTACATATTTAATATAGTAGATTATAAAAAAATAATTGAGAAAAGTATTTACTAAATAAATTAAAGTAAATCTAAATTATGTGTTAAATTTCTCATATATTTCTTTTGAAATGTAAAACGAAATTATCTAATTATCTGCTAATAAAAATACCTTCAAAATGTTTTACTAAATCATTGAGATCGAATTGTTACAGCTTATATTGTTGATTCAAAAATTTCTTGAATAGAAAGAATAATAAAAGAACTTGTATCATCATATAGACTCCCATTGTTAGATGTAAAAAAGGAGCGAAAATCACTATTAAAATCACTGATGTAAAGAATCTCATATAAAAGTTCAGTGAAAAAACAATAAGAAAAATAGGAAGTTTTCCCTTGTTTCCCCGAGAAAAAGTTTTTATATTCGTTCCCTTCTTCAAATTGCTAATTCAATTGTGCTAAATTGTTCACAAATTTCTAGATCCTATATAAACATTGAATTTTTAGTTCTGTTTTGAATGTTTAGGTTTGTTTGTTTTTCATATTGAAAATTGAAACAAATTTATATGACATTTATATCCGAAGTTTAATATGAAAAATATTTGTCACCGGAATTTTAGCTTCCTTTAGCACCCATCAATATTGTTCGAATGAAATGCATTGTTATTCAAAAAATATTGCATTTTTTTTTCGAACAGTCTCTGTGAAAATATATAAACAATATTGATGAAATTATTGAAAATATATAAAAAATAATTTGTGATTTCTACTTTCGGTTTCCAGTTTTGTCTTGCTTTCAGATTAAAATTTCTAGTGTATTTGTTTCATTTAAGTACGAGGCTTCATTAGACGAAATTCCAGTTGACTTCTACTATTCTTTCTTTCATTTGCAAGAAATTTATAGGTTCCATTGTTCTTTTCGCACCATTTTTAATCAAAGATTTCCAATACGAATAATTTGCAATAAAAAGTTAAATGTCATTTAAAAAATAAAAAGGCTGATTCAATTCAAAGTTTATTGGACTTTTCTTAAAGTTTAATCTACCAAATCTCAGAAATTTCGTCACATAAACTGCAGATGCTCTTAATAAAAACACGCTTGGATTGATTTGTCAGACAATACGTTAAAGAAATCCAAGCTTCAGAAATCACTCAACTCTAGTAAAAAAAATGTTTTCAAAGCTTTCTCTTCTTTTACGAAAGCAAAATTCAAGAAACATTCATCAGAAACAAAAAAAAGAAAAGCATTAAACAAATAGCATGCAGGAAATAATTTACACCGATTCTTCGTCAACAACTCATATCGTTACTGAATTCATCTAACATTTATTTATTTATTTAAAGAAAAGCACACTACAGAGAAAACTCCATTTACAGAGTGCTATAAACACACAACAAACACACAAAGAACAAAAGCCACAAAGAGTAAACACAAAAAAAAATGCACTAGAAAACAAAATCGATATCGAGTTATAAAATTTATATCGAGCTATGACATTTTCAAACATAAAATCAAATTCTGTTAATCAACACTAACTCCAAAACACGCATTTGATTTTAATTTAATACTTCCTGTTGATCGAATTCCACCTGTCACCATTTCCAATACCACCTGGGAGGGTGTGAAACCAAACTTCGGTCATTACAACCCCCTCTTCTTCCATCCCCCCAAAAGGAACGTGCAGCATCCACCCAAAAAAACCACGGGTAGCCACCAAGCTAATTGCCGCAGTCGCAAAAGAGGAAAATTCACAGTTCCGCTCTGGTCGTGCTGCAGTCATCTCAACAGAAGCAAGACAAAAGAAGTGTTTGTGTCCTTCTTTCTTTTGTTGTGTGTGAGGAACAAATAATCCTCCGCTCCAACAAATAATGGGTTCTCCCCGAGTTCGCAAGGTATTGGGTAAGGTGTCATTAAATGTCACAAATGTTTACTGGAAGGGTGCGGTTTCCGGGGATGAATTCAAGAGTTAAATAACGTGTATCTTGAAATAATGAATTTTCGGGTCTTTGATTGCTTTTCCGCTTAATAATGGGAATTCTATTGAAGCTATATATGTGTACTGAAGAACACTGAAAATTTTCCCCTTCTTCAAGTAGTATAAATTGCCACTACGTTGAAATCGGCTTATATACATTAACTTTCATAATATATATTCTTTCTTATCTTTATAATTATTAATCTTCACAAATTTCTTTCACTTGGTAACTAATTTTCTAACAATAAACTAACATTTATTATTTTGTATTTAAAGGGAGCTTTAATAACATCTCTAAAGTAGACTAATTTTTACATTGTCAAATTTAATTTATTTCATATTTCTAAACTAATTAATTCATTGAGGTTCAGTCGCGTTTTTCAGCGCAAAATGTTTTTATTTAAGTAATTTGTCTTATAAAGAATGGCAAATTCTGTTTATACAAAAAATTAGTTAAGCAAACGTTTCAGCATTTTTCACTCGGTAATATATATTTAACACCATTTCATGTCCTCGTATCTAAAATCCTTATGTTTCTTTGTAATCGGTTTAGATGGACATGAAGTGGAAGCATACCTGAAAAAAATTTTTAACAAGCAATTTAGCGACATGAAAAAAAGAAAAAAATTGAAATAAATTATATAACTAAAGAAGAAAACTTAAGTAATAACAGAAGCTGATTTTCTTAGAGAAAGGTAATAAAACATTGCATTCGAACAAAAATAACTTTGGCTGGACAAAATAAACAAATGCAAATGTGTAATAGAAAATCTTTTATTTGTATACGTATGACGTATCAATTGGTCTTGTGATTTTCAAAATCTTTACGTTCTTCCAAATGGTAATTACAGTATAATTCAGTCATGTTTACTGGTATTTCAAGATTTGAACTATATATTTCAGTCATGAATAAATAGTACAATAATAGTTGTACTATATATTTCAGTCATGAATAAATAGTACAATAATAGTTGTACTATATATTTCCGTCATGAAAAAATAGTATACTATAAGATTTGTACCATTATATCCAGGGTTCCCACTTAAATAACGGCCACCCCCTCTTAACTTCAGAACGACTGCAGCTATAGCCATGAAAGTAGTGTCTAAGTATAGTAAAACTTCTAGGCTTTATGCGATGCAAGCACTTTCAGCGCCACCTGGTGGCAAATTCCGGAGTTGGTGTTCCTATCTCAAAAAATGGTACAAAATAAAGAGGAAATGTCAGTTACAAAGTTGTAGAGCGTTATCGATTTAGTACAAAAAGACACCTTGTGAACATTAATACGAGGAACAGAACTCTTAAAATGCATATTTGTTTTTTCGTATTTTCCAAAATTGTGATGTCACAAGACATGGTCAAAAGGAGAAAATGTCATTTTTCGGCAAAAAATAACTCCATTATACTTTTTCCTGTTGGAATAACTCAAACACCCTGACTATGGACCTTTCTGCCAACATTGCAGGACTTTCGATGACACATTACTGTTGCTTGTGCTAGCGCACCAATTACATGCTGAAACATGTGCAAAGTTAAATTCAAACAAGGGCTCAAATCGGTATTGTAAGTGACGGAGTGCACTTTAAACACCGAAACTAAAGATATCTTATAACTAATTTTTTTTCTCTCTTTTTAAACAGCTTAGAGACGTCACAGTTTCAGAAATCGAGAATAAACAATTGTGCATTTTAATCGTTCTGTTCTTCGTATTAATGTGCACAAGGTGCCTTTTTGTGCTAAATCGATAACGCTTTATAACTTTGTAATTAACATTTTTCCGCTTTTTTGTACCGTTTTAATGATAAAAACGTCAACTCCGAAGTTCCACCAGGTGGCGTTGTAAGTGGTCTCATCGCATAGCGCATAGGCGTTTTACTATAACCTAGACACTACTTCCATGATTAAAGCTGCCGTCCTTCTGAAGTTAAGAGAGAGTGGCCCTTATTTATATGGAAACCCTGTATTTCCGTCATGAAAAACTAAAAGAAAGGGAAAAGTGGCATTTTTAAAAGTTTGTTTCAAATTGTTTCATAAATACTAAGTGATGGAAAGTATTAGTTCAATTGACAAGGGAGAAACATTGATATTTACATTAGCAAGCTTTCCTGTCAATAATTAGAAATTAAATTTTGTTTACTTCAAATGCAAGTTTTTAACATTACTACATTCGTAACATAAAAAGTAAAGTTGCAATATAGTACTTTGATTTTTTTTCATAGTACATCGCGTTGTATAAATAAGCTAGAGGAAAACAAAACTTGCAAAAACAAAGAAAAAAATAAATTTGACTACTTCCCCTCTATAATATATTACATATACGGGATATTATGCTACTTAACAATCATGAAATAACATTAACAATCTTTAATTTTCATTAAAAACAAAAATTATCATTATGATGAGATGATTTTTAACAATAATTCCTTAACAATAATCGAGGTTCACCATAAAATATCACAAATTACTACTACAATTCATGAATCATTATTAAATTTCACAATTCATCACAAAATCTTAATTTTTTATGTTGATTCAAGAAAAGCCTTGAATTATTTTTAAATATCCTGAATGATAATACCGGTCTGCAATGAAAAAATTGTCTTAAAAATAATAAGTGTTTTCTGCAGTTTTTTGGAAGCTAATTGCTGGGAAAATAATAAAAAAATTCATCGCTTACAGTTTTAATAAAAATCACAGATCTAATGTGTACGAATTTTGTTTATTTAAGATCAACATAATATTACTTGTATGCACTTATTAAACAGATTTATAGAGAATTTGAATAATAATTTCCTCTACATAAATTCAATCCCAGAAAGAATAAACTATTATTCAGTTAATATTTTCTTCTAAACTGGTAACCTATCTGCTATACAGAACAGTAAAACCAGAGAAAGCAGTTTAAACTGGATCACTAGCCTGTTAGTGCATATTTGTCTTCCCCTTCTCCCTCAAGCATTCTTCTTGCCATTTTTTCTAATTCCCCATTGATATCTTTCTTAGTTCATTTCTGTACACTTGTATTAATTATGAGCTTTGAGTTGAGGTGGTTTTTACTTTTAGTTTGTGTTACGATTGAAAAAAATGGCTTAAAGAAGATGTGTTAATTCACCAGATTGTTTCTGCTGTATTTATGGTTATATACATAGTCCAGTAAGTAAATAGTAAAAATAATAAATATATAAATATATAGTATATATGTATATATATGAGCTGGTTAGAATGACAGTGATGTAAGTCCTCCTAATTTTTTTGAGTAATTGAAGGTTTTCCAAAACCATCTGCAAGTTTTTCAGGTCAGTAGACATTTTTGAGGATGCTCCTAGTGGTCAATTAGATTTTTTAGATCTTGAAATAAGAATAGTTGATAATAAATTAAGCACTGAGATTTATGAAAAAAAAAACACTTTTCAGTTCAATATAAACAAGTTATCTTTTTTGGAATAGCAACATTAGTCGTCAAATATATAGAAATATTGTCTTAAATTATATTCATAGAAGCACTATTTCAGTCACAGATAGATTAAAACAGCAGTCTTATATTGATACATTTCTTGAAAATGCTATGAGATATGGGTATCCTATAAATTTCATGTATGCTTATGTTAATAAGAAATATTTAACACCATTAAATTAATAGTCTTTTAAATTTATTTTTGATGTGATCATATATAATGGAATTAACAAAGATTTTAGTAAATCACTTCATAGGTAGATGGCCCCACTAGATTAAGAATAAGATTGCATCATATATTCATTTATTTATTTTTCTGTACATTTCCAAAAAATATATATGTATTATTATAAAAGGTTAAATTTAATTTATAGTTGATATTTTGATAGTGTTTTATTATAGTATTAAAAGCTTATCTAGAATTAATATTTTCACTTTAAATGCGGAACTGTCTTTAGAATAATGTTCGAGTCATAACAATAATTGTAACTATTGAATTGGTATGTTATAAGTTATATACATTCTCGTTCCTAATCCTGAAAGAGTTTGGGGATTTATTCCCCTATTTTTTCGTTTTACCAACAATTGGCTTTCGCAGAGGGTTGGCGCCACAAATCTAGATTAATGCGACACCTATCAGTTCCCAAGACTGATTTGATTGTTGGATTTCCAATTTTAGGTTGTCTTTTTCATAGTAGTAATAGTCAATAATCAAACTGTCTTTTGTATTTCATTTCTATGATTATTGATAAGGTAATTTGATTTTAATTTTTAGATTAATATATGTATATATTGAAAATATAAAACATGTTTTGAATAATTTAAATATTTAACTATATATTTATATAAGAAGCAAAACATAATAGAAAAACAATAAAATAACAAATTTTCATATCAAATTCGAAGAGTTATGAAAAAACAAATGGAAAGTATATCCGAGTAAAGGTAAAAATGCGAATAGTAACAGATGGAAAAATATATAAAAATATATCCTTATCGCTCTTCCATTTAATCTTCATTGTTCACAAAATACTACATTTCCCCGGCAACAGCCAAAGTTAAGCACGAAATTTGTAACTCGATACTTTGTTTACACCCCTTCAACACCGGTCTGTACCGTGGCCCTCCGCAAAACTGCCACGGCAACTTCCATCCTTCTGGTACGTAAAATTTATTCTTACTTTGCTATAATGTTATATAACATCGTACTCTTGTTTTAATTATTCAAAACTCCTCTCTCTGTTTTTGGTTTGACATTAGGGATGAAAATCAGTGTTTTAGGCCTTACGGCGTAACTGATTGCAAGAAAATGTCAAACTTTTTATATTTTAGCAATTCACAATAACTTCATCCCTTGAAGAAACGTTATTGTGTTTTAATTGCGTTTTTCATTTTACGATTTATACACTCTCTTTCTATCTATCTATCTATCTATCTATCTATATATATATATATATATCAATGTCTTGATAATGAATCAATGTCAAATTTAAATGGATAAACAAAGACTGTAGTTTATCGGTAAAAGCCTATAGATGCTCATCAGGTGTAAATAAGTGAAATCTATACGAACCGCTAAAAAATTAGAGAAATCATAATGCTTTCTGCGAACAGTTTTAGCATAAAGCTAAAAACACGGCCTTCACCCCGAGCATTATGATAGACCAAGAATTCGAATTCGAATGAAATATTAAAAATTATTTTACGTACCGAAAACTGAGAGATGCAGCCAACGGGAGATAAGACAAAGAACTGAACGGAACGCGTCGTGTAGGATTCGAATTACGTTGATTATGTTGCTTTCACTTTTGCTATAATTGTTTCTTATTTGTTTTATATATAGTATAAACAGAAAATAATAACAATGAAATATTTCAGATTTTGAGAGAAAAAAGTGTACTTTGCTTATTTTGGCGTAAAATTGGGGGACCAAACTAAGCCTTAGATCCAAAAAAATATTATTCCATTTATTTAGAACTTTTCTTCATGGATAAAAAAGAACATATGAAGAGAAAGAAATAAAATAGCATCAACGACAAAAAAAATAGAAAAAAAAATGCAAAAACCAATAAATTAAAACCATTAGAAGTATAATTTTTTTTCATGGATAAAAATGAAAATTCGCGAAAATAGACAGAAAACGCCGGAATTTACCACTTAAAATTAAATTAAATAAATAAAAATCTAATTCGAATAATTTTTACGGTGTTAGCTCCCTCTTGGGCGAATTCCTCATTGTGCCAGATTTGGTCCCGGCATGTCAAACGGTCTGACTGTGCATAGAGAACAAAGAAACGAACATACTTGAATACGCAGAAAAAAGATCCTTTATACATATAGAGAGAAATATATGGCAATCATATTTGAGTGTTCCTTAAAAAACCATTGCTCAACTGTCGATATTTTCACTCGAGTAATGCTGTTAAAGGTTTCTGTTTCAGTCAACAGTCTTTTACCAGCCAACTGTTTTCAAATTATCGATAGTTTGCTTTCGAACAATACTACGGATCAGGCAGTGACGTTGCGACCGAGGAGCTAAGGGTAGTATAGATACTCCGGGCGCCAGTTTTAGGGAGCGACATGGAGTCGAAATATAACTTCATTTTTGCCATTTTTAAAGCAAAAAATGCTGAGGGGGCGTTAAAATAATATAATGTCCCGAGCGCCATTAATACTTGCTAAGCCACTGATATCGACTGAGTTAAAAAATAAGTCATATTATTCTCCTGTTGCCACTTACTCTAGCTAAGCCACTGGCCATGCTGACAAAACGTTAATACGTTTATATCACGTTTTAAAGTTAAATGCGATGAGCGAAAACATACTGTCCCCTGGGAGCCGTTTAAGCAAGTTAAATCATTGCTGATGGAGGGGAGGGACGAAAAAAATCACATTTTGACCCGGGAGCCACTTACCCTCGCCACCGAGATCAGGGTGTTCTCAAACTTTCTAAATTTTGTACAGTCCTCAACTTTATATATCGGACAGTCGCTATAACTCGGGGAGTTATCGGATTTTCACAAAACTGGTGTCGATGGAAAAGTCTCGAGGAGAATATTCCGAATAAACACGTCTCATCGAGATATTTCCATCGACACCAGTTTTGTGAAAATCCGATAACTCCCCGAGTTATAGCGGCTGTCCGATATATAAAGTTGAGGACTGTACCGCATTAATAAAAATCAAAGATATATGTACTGTCATAAAAGCATTTTCCATTTAAAAATCAGTGGATCCTAAATGGAGTGCTTATTATCAAAGAATAAAACATTTTAAATTTACATTATTCAATTATATTCGTAAATGAAACTTTTACATTATAATAAATATAAAATGTAATATAGCATGTAATATGTATATAAATTGCAGATAATAATACATAATACTAAATATTAAGTTATACGGGGTGGTCATAAATTATTGGACCTATTTCAAAACTTAATAGGAAAAAAAACTAATAATGTTACAACTGCGCTTTCCATCACTGTACCAAATTTGGTCCCGGTAAGGTCTGGGCGTGCATAAAGAACAAAAAACGAACACACATACATACATACATACTCAAAAAAATTGCTCTTTTATATATATGGATATACTCTATAATTTTAACGCATATTTCCTTTTCTTAGATAATTCAGTTTCATATTCTAAATATCTGGCGACTCCCCACCCAAGACATTCTAAACTACGAGAAAATGTCCCGTGATAACAAGATTTTTTTGTTCGTTTTTAAATTTTTTTAAGCAGAATTATATTATTTTGTCTTTCACATCACGTCCACAAGGGGCTAGAAAACCCCTTAAAAACTTACTGCTGGCGATTTATAATACCTATTCGATATTAAAGCAAATTTATAACGGATTAACTCTCCCATATTGGCCCCTAATAGAACGTGTCTTGAACGTGTTGGAATGTTGCTTTTAGAACAAACTGGGGTATTTGCATTTTGGAATAACGGTAGTAAAAGATCTATACATAGCCAAATAATTACAGAGGGTTTCAGATGTATGTAATGGTCCCTATTAGAAATAGTTTGAATATTTCTTGACTTTTAGAATTTTTGCTTTATTATAAAGTAGTATTGCATATAAGTAAAAAGCAATTTATGAAAAGCATGCATTGTGTAGAGGGGTGACATATTTAAGCGATACATACGTATAAAATAAATTAAGCGATATATACGTATAAAATAACTGTTGATTTTTGATATGCTGAATATTTTTCGAAGATTTTCTATAGAAAAGAAATAAAATTCAGGAAACTATGCTTGAAAAAGCCTTTGTTCGAAAGGCGTTTATGAAATTCAAAGAATAAATGCAAACTAAAATATAGAACATTCTTATTTCAATAGTGAAGTGTAGGAATTCCTGCATTAATTCAATAAATGCATTTTTCAACCTGTCACAAGACATCCAGTTTCTTGTCAACGGTTTCCCCCAGATAAAGATAAAGAAAATTTCGAATTCATCATAATTTTTTTGTTCTCTGAATTCAAATTTCTCTTATATTCCACTTAGCTTTGGATTGTCTGCTTAATGCACGCTTACAGCGCCTTCTATACCGTTCTCAATGTATTCAACCTCCAAGATTCAGAATTGTTGATAGCGTGCCTTGCCTACACATGGAATAAATGTTTGGTTACAGGCACTGCGTGTCTTATTTCAATGATTGCTTCATAGCAGACATTACTCTAGGCAGAATATTATCCTGAGTTTCTTAGACTATAGGTCAAGGTTCAGTTATATTAGCGTCCTGTTTTAAATCAACACGAGGGCTTTTTTGGGACGGGCCTGGTAATTTTGAATCGCGATCAAGTGATGAGGATGACATCTTAGCTGGCACCCCCTCTCCAAATTTCCACACCATACCAGCGAGAGGACGTTTGACCCCCTACGAATGATTTAACTTGCAACAAGCCCAATACACGACGGACCTTCAGTCAAACCGGATTTCCAACCTGGAACCCTTCGGCTCCGAGCCCGACACCTTACAGGCCAATTTTAAACCAATCAGCGTCGTCGTCGAGCAAGTGTTGTACATTGATAGGTGGATCGTCTTCGAGGCGGCTATTGAAATGGTGTAAAGTGGTCTAAGTCAACGATATTCAAAACTCAATAACTCGGTCACAGTTTTAGTCGCAGAAGAGTGGAACTTTTTTTGTTTAAAATGTTACTGAATGAAGAATATTATACTAAATATGACTGATAGGACCGAGGGACCTTACAAAAAATTAGAATTCGCAACTTTTTCAGAAATATATTTATTGACTTTAAAAACATAAAATATAATTCGTCCCTTCATTTAAAGCATTTTTCCAATTAAAAACTATATGTCTACCTCTAACGGTTTATAAATTAACTATTGGACCACGATAAGAGTGAACACTCTGTTTAGAGAATTGTAATTGAAATGCAACGTAAATCTTCTGATTAAAACTGTGTCTAATTATAGTTTTATTTATGCTTAAAATCAATATTTCATAAACCTTTTTATTTTATTGTTAAATTTAGTTTTAACTTGTTATCAACTAGTAGTTCTGGGAATAGTAGACCTAGTGTCCAAAAAAAAATTCTAAGAGCTGCTCTTCATCGCAATATTTAAACGTTTAGCCTTTTTTTCCGAATGCGAATTATTTACACACGTCTCTGTTTTAACAGTTTTCACAAAATTATAAGTAAATGTCTGCTTACTTCAGTACTGACAAAATTACAATTAAATGTTTGCTTTTATTAATATTGACAAAATTACAGTTAAATGTTTGCTTTTATTAATATTGACAAAATTACAATTAAATGTCATTTACTATTAACGGTATTTTTGGAAGCATTATTAATCCGTTTTGGCTAGATTCGTTCAAAAAGATTAAACTTTACATGAAACAGAACAATTACAACGGTCGCCGTCTTGAAACGGAATCAGAAGATAATAATTCTTACATATAAGTCGTTTTCTAAGAGTTCAAGGTATATTCTTGCCAAATTCGAAGAAAATCGGATAACGCGTTTGGTCGTGACGACGTAACAAACAAATTTACAGAAAAACGGACGAAATGCAGAATGGTCAAGCTTAAACAGAGGCTGCTAGCATGGACAGTAGACCTCGTTCCCTCCCCCAAATAAAAAAAAATCTAAGATTTTCTCTTCATCGCATTTTTTAAAAAGCTTACCAAATGTTATTCATTGCGAAGACAGCATTGTTGTGTAAGGACACCGCACATCATAATTTGATTCTCGAGAAGATACACTGGTGCACAAAAGTTTAGCACAATTCTTAAAGTGCGACAAATTTGGAGTTAATATGGATACAATGGTTCACAATCAGTTGCGGAGAGCCGAAGGACATACAGTAGTCGGACCTCACATTTTACAGCGAAAATCTCGTCACTATGGCATTTAGGGGGGCGACCAGAAAGTTATGAAGACGAAAAGAAATTTTGACTCATCCTGTTTCACAGAAAGCAGATAACGAGGTGACACTTTCATCAATGGTTTCATTTGATGTGCATAGTATTTACATGCATTTCTGTAAAAATAGCACGAATATTCAGGGAAATATAAAGGTAAGATATAAATCTTGTTGTTAGCTGTTTTTCCTTTTTTGTTCCATCTAATCTTGTTTTTCTCTTTTCGTGACAAGTTCTTCAGTGATTCTACAAAATGGTTCATATTATAATGAAAGGCTTCAATTATTTTTAAATTTTATTTTGGTAATAAAAGAGTGAGTGGCAGCGGAACATTAATATCATGACATAAGAGTTGTAAATAAACATAGTTCGCTTATCGCTGTGTATCGTTATCCAAATTTCGCTAAATAAATGTTATCTATTTATATAATCTTTGGCTATCTTTTAGTTCTAAATTTATATTTAAACTCATTCACCATCTTAACCATTTCTTTTATACCTTGTATGGCACAGTCGGTAGATTTTGTGTAGCAAAAGAAATTTACTACTTTTCTTCAGTAATGTCGCCGATAATCGTTGCAATGCGATCAGATTGGGTTGTATTAAAAAAATCTTTACCAAGATAGTGTCTTTTGCGTAAATGTAATCTACTAAAGTTTCGTTCCTCTTCAGTTAACGATCACTTTGATGTGCTAAAAATTCTTGCATTGTAATGCGCCTTTTAAATATTGATGCAAGAGCAGCTTTCCAGTCATTATAAGGGTAATCTTGAGTTATTTGCCAATTTTTAGCTCATCCGGCGTGACGTGAGATAGATAGCATTTGTCAATTTGAGTTCATTTGTCCAGTTTGTTGAAATTCTATCAACTTCTTTTATCCACTCAGACGCATTATCCATAATATTTCCTAGAAATATTTGAATGGAATTTGCGGTATCATTAGTTGATGTAATTTCTATTACATTTGGTGAATTTATTTGTCGTTCTAATAACTGTTTCTGGGATTCTATTAACGTAGTGAGAACTGCAGCAATATTTGGTTCAATTTGTGAAGACGGTTGTGGAAGTTCGCGATTTTTTAATACTTCAAATTGCATCTGCAGCTCTTGGATTTGGTTCAATAAATCAGCGCTGTTCGGAAATGCTTCAGAATTTTCATATTGCCTTGCTAATTCAGCAGCATCTGTTTTACTTCGCTTATCTTTAGGCAACATATCGAAACATTTTGAAAAAGATATGTTATTATATTTTTATATCAGGGTTGTTACGCCAACTGAAAACCCTTGAATGGCCATGGAATTCGAAAATTAACCCAAAAACTCAGGGAAAAGTCAGGAAATTTCATTTTTCACCCAAAAATCTGTAAAAAAAATCACTGAAAATTTCGTAGTGATCGCTAAAAAAGTGATTTTCTTTAAATTTATGTTAAATATATATATTAATATTTAAACATTTTAAATTTAATTTGTATTTTTATGTTTACATTAATAAAGTTTTCACCATAGAAATCTTTCTTTCTGTATTTTAAGCTAAATTTTGAACTAGCTTTAATCAAGACACTTTGATATATATTTTTTGGAGAGGGGGAAATGATACCTCTTCCTTCACTACTTCAACTTCAAAATATTTCAGATATTTTCACATAAACTCAGAATCATTCATGAAATCAATGATATCAATGAGATTTCTTGAATAAAAGTAAAATTAAGAGAATTTTGTTATGCAGTTGTTAAAAAAGAAAGGGAGCTGACTATACAAAATTTTATATTTTTTCTTTGGTTTTGAAACACTTTATTTGAAATAAGAATCAAAAATGGAATCTTTAGTTATTCTCGTCTGTAATTAAATAAGTCCAGTGTTTTCAACTGATATAATCGTATTTTACCTTCACTGCGACCAATATATATTAACACGCTTTATTAGAATTTTCTTGAGAATATACTCCTGGAATAATCAGGGAATTTGATTTTCCTGCTTGAGTAGCAACCCTGTTATATTCTTTTAATCGTTATTTATATTTATTTATATATTCTTATATTCGTTATTTAAAAAATCATCGACAAAATTTCACTATTAAATAGGCATGAAATTAAAGTAACTTTTTCACTTTACATGATTAAAACCGATAAGATAAAGCAAAAAAATAATTTGGAGATAAATATTATAATTTGGCAAAAAAAATTTTAACACTTCAAGAGGTATAATTCGAAGAGTTATTATTCCTATGGAGATCAGACGATTTATAAGTAGGCGAAATAATCTTGGCGATATCGTTGGCGAGAAGCGTCTGGAAATTCCATTTAGGCTTAGAGATTGCGATGGAATTTTGAAAGTTCCGATTTTTTTT